>JAOTOM010000597.1:0-22161 GCA_034440615.1 Ashinkailepas kermadecensis
ATACGGCAATGGGCAGCCCGCCGGGGACTCGGGAGTTACACACTTTGCGGCAGTACAGACGAAATTCGACAGACCGGCTGTGGCAGTCGAAAGGGTTAAAACGTTTCCTTGCATGGAAGGTTAGGCTAGGTTAGGTTATGTTGCATTTTTCCTGATTTTGAACATTGCCTTTCATGCTATATTACCCAACTCAAGTCCCTTCATGGGTGTTATTTTGCCTCCCAACTGAAAAGTATGCACTTGCAGAGGAAATGAGTTGTCACATCACTCCCAGTCCGGGTCCGGCGCACATTCCCAGCGCAGTGAACACCTCTAACATGCCGACCGTCACGGATATGCTATCTGAAACGCCACGTCACGTCACGTCATCACGTCACACCCTCATCCTGGTCGGACGGCCATAGTGTACGCCGCAAGCTAAGCGTGGTGGGTTCAAGACCAGGCTGCGGCTGTGATGATGCCCGTTTTTCGCCGAAAATTATTGCGAATTTAATGGTGTTGGTTGGCAGCATGAGGTGTCGGAGGGCCGCGGTAGGAAGAGCCTTTCTCGTTCGATATGATTGACATCGACTTGATATGATTCTTGTGACTGGTGACTTTTGTAACATACAATAACGACAAATCGGTACAGGCGGATACAGGAGCTCCCCCACAACATACAACTGATGGAATTGGGGATATTTTCCAAACACCACGGTTTCTAAATTCCGCAACCGGTTTCGTCAAATATTGCTTCATTATATAGCCAATTAAATTACCTTTCTGTTCACGTGGTAACAATCAATATTCAAAATTGCAGGCTTATTCACTTCGCTTCACTTCTATATTGTAGGATGTTTCCTTCATATAGGATACCTCCAAATTTGAACTTAATGTTGTTTTGAGAACAAATAATGACAACAGAGGCGCTTGACACACAAATAACATGTTTTCGCTATGGTGGAAACAAGGGATCGAAAAGGGAGGAAATTTGTGTGCACATAATGGTGGTAAATATCGTTGTTATCGATGTTAACGAACATCTCATGATGCATACATCCATGCCAGAATTAGCACCTTTCTAAAGGACCACTTCAATTTCACCATTGGCGGACTCGGGGACACCAATAATAGGGATTATCCTGACAGTTCGATATAATCGCTGGCTGAACTAGCCAGGTCATACAATGAAGATCAAAGCAAAACGTTCCACTCAGAAGCATTCCTCTGGCACCTGTAGTCTAGGTTCACCGGGAACCCCTGGGGGGAGTAGGAGCCGACGGATCTTCTGTGGATCGCTGGCGCGATCACATTATTCTCTACTACGGTGCTGCAGAGGCTGCTGCCAGACTTAACTCGCTTAGTACTGTTTTTTAATAGATAAACTAAATTTAACTAACTACATGCACCTGTAAAATCAGACCTAGCCTCCAGCTCACTACACTCTGCATCCGTCCTTGGTATGGATGTAAGTTATAACCTCTCACAAATATTTCCACAATGGCTTATAATAGGTACTACAATGTAGTTGGGAAATTTTTCAAGGCAACTGATGTGATCAGAAGGAAGCCAATAATTTTCCTTCGTCCCTTTCCAATCCTCTCCCCAAAAATCACTTGGAGCCGCTTTTGACCAAAGCATACTTTCGAAATAATTGAAGACTTTCTCGAATCTCCCATAATCGTTCATGCAGTTCGATAGTTCTCAGTTTGACGAATTGCATGAGCTTCGGCAATGCAACTTTTACTACATTTCTTACCTACATGGACGCGCCTCTGATAAGCATAAGCACGCTTAAGCTTTTCAATTTATATAGCCAATGATATTTCGAAATTGGCTGCTAAGCTAGTGAGGAATGATTCAATGCTTTTAAAATTGTGGACATTATAAACCATGGATGTCATCCCACCAATCATCCTGGAACCGTTCGTATGCAAAGTAAAAAGCTCGGAAGTTCGAGCCCTATGTAGAAAATATAATTACTGAAATTCGCCAAGTCTGAGGATAATCGCTCGAAGCGTTCAGGAGGTTCATACCATAAACCTCTGGATGAGAGTCACTTTGTGACCACTCCCGTAATAGGGTTATCAAGAGACGAAGTAGCGTGAAAATCTGTCTTAGACTGGCATTTACTCCCCGGAAGCTTGTAAATCTTTATTTATTTCGCAATACATGCCATCCACGTACAGTGGCTGTTATGGACAGTCTGGGTATTACACATATAATTACAAAGAAAGGATAGATTTGTGGTCAATAGTCGGAGCAGATGCGCAATAAACATTCATATACCAACATAATACAATACCCATATCACTATCCATACTACACACACCATGCTTACAACACGAGCTATAAACGAGTAGTTTATAGAAGCGATAGGAATGCGATGGCCTTAAGGTGAGTTCATAGTGTACACACATACATGGTGTAAGTTTTTTTGTGTGACTAGTGTTGTTCGTGGAGATAAGACAGGACAGGCTGTCACAGGCTTTAAGACAGGCTGCCATCGTACAAAGCCGACAATTCGCTATATCTGGTCATATTGATGTGATATATGGCAGCAGCATTCCTCAAAATCACTTCAATGGCAAATTCCTTTTCTAATGTCCCTGGCAATGTCAATGCGAAACTTTCACGTGAATTGTTACTATTTATACTTTCAATCTATGTTATGATCAATGGAAACTGCAGAAGATGTTCCCATAAAACATGGAAACACACTTTCAAAAAAATTGTAGCCTGGTTTTGGAAGCACCTGTAAGTGCTTATAAATTTCGAAATTATAGGTGTAGGCATTTTATTAATTCCTATCGATAGGCTATAGATTCACGTGAGCTAGATTAAAATCGATCACAAAATTTTGGAGCGATAGCCATGGGCGTCGTCACCGCTGGGGTCCCTTGGGTCTGAACCCCACCTCACTGCTTGATGGGTTTCGACCTCACCTTGAAAACTGACAAGCTTTGGGAAAAGACGACAACTTTCTAAAGTTTTCCAATTTCTGATTCAGGTGACATCTGAATCGGGTGGATGTATTCGACCGACGGACCTACCAGGGGCCACCGGGTGGGTCTCCGTCTCAGTCAATGTCACCTTGTCCTGCGACGTGTCAGACGAGTGCGCCCGCCTGTCTGTCTGACGTATACTTTAAGAGAAAGAGTTGTGGAGCTAATGCATAGTATTGTGTATTACAAAACAGCAAACATTATTTTTCCTTCCTCTATGCTGGTGATCGAAAGCTCATCTTCATTGCGGCTTTGGGTCCCAGCTGCTGAATGAAATGCTTTCTCTATTGCAATAGGCACCAATAGCAATAGCCATTCGTACGGCAGGGACGCCAACCTGCAAAGGGCTAACAGTGTGGGGGACCCGCGTAATAGCCTGTGATTTTATAACGACGAAAAACGCATTTCTGTCTCTACGACTGGAGGTGAGAGGATTGGCTGCTCGTGTCTGGTTAAACAGGAACAGAGGGACTTTGGAAGAGCAGAGGCTGAGCTTTCGAGCAACTGAACTGAAAATTTGGATCTTTTTAACACGCGCACTGGAGGGGGGGGCGAAATCCGCCCACCCCTCCGGTTTTTCGCAAATAACTAGACATTTTACCGGTCGATATACGCGATGTTCGGTGTACCTGCTTAGAAATGAACGTCGCGTCGTTTAAAGGAAGAAAAATGGAAATCGGCCGATAATTTTTCAAGTTAGGGGCCGCTAAAGTAAAAAAAATTTATAGCGCCGGACCACAAAAATCGGCGCTGATGCGCTTCCAGTATACTGACAAAGGGGAAGTGTTCTAGGCAACACTAGAGACTCGTTTGATGCATATTGATATGCTGTATAGTTTCAAGGTCATGTTAGGTCACCAAGGTCAAGTCAGGTCAAGTTCATGACAGGTTAATGGAACCAAACTTGATCAACTGGAATGTTGCCATAAATGCACTACTGGTTGTCATTTGTACTGTTTGTCATTGCGTTTCCATACTTTATTCATGTACTTCACTCCCTTCTTCACGAAGCCGATTGCTCCGAGCTGCCCGACGGAGCAGTCGGGCGGGCGGCCGGTTCCGGTAACTGGAACAGGTAACTGACCTGATAAAGTGGTGCAATATAGGTGACCTGAGGTCAAATGTTGGGTCTAGCATCTGCATTGCATCATTAGTAATGTCCAAAACTTCATTGATGCCCATTTTTGAGCATTTAAACACAATCACAGCAATCCATAACGATGGCAATCCAAGCCACGCAAAACCGGAAAATTTTACAAATCTGACCTCATTTGACCTTGAAGATATTGACCTAAGGTCACGAAAATTGCACACAATAGAGTTCACTACCGTGCCCATCCACCTTGCGAATTTCGTTCCTCCAGCTGTACTAGGAGCCGAGATCTTAGGGGGGCGGAATCCGCCCCCCCTCCAGTGCGCGTAATTCTCAGAGGCCCTCCAGGGCGCGTGTTAATGTCGGGGCTCCAGAACTGAAATTTTCCAAGTGCGAGTTATTTTGCGTTAAATGAGGGACGATATAGAGGATGGTGATGGGACAAGACAGTCACGGCACGCTATTGGTGATAGCAACACGAAGGTGTGACCCGTCACTCGCTTGCAACGCAAAACGTTTCGAAGTGTAAGTCACACATGCGCCATTTCCGTCGCAATCAGATTAAGATGCATCAGACGAAACTGGCACAATACTGCTTTATTACGTTGGAGATTGCTCGAAATATCAACATCAGGGGAAGAACTCGTCGATGCTTCAGATGGATACATTTTTTGAGGAGCTAAGGCGCTCAACTCTCGGAGTGGTTGCACACTTTTTCGATCCAATGTCTAGCCGGCGGATTGTCAAGTCCTTGAGCGCAGGCGTATCCTTGTCACGGGAACCACGCGATCGACTTCTCAAGTTTTTACATTAGTTATTTGTCAAATGTGGACTAAGTAAACGAAGTAGCATCAGTACTGCAGATGTAGCTAAATACATAATCTTAATCAGATACAGTGGTAACGAACCATTGGAGTCAAGTTGGAGTGAATGAATTTGATATCTGACCCTAAGCTACTGTCTGATTTTAATTGCTCTGCATCTACACCGGCATATTAGTGCCGGATATATGACACTGAATTGTGGAAAACCACGGTCAGAAACCGGGAGAGCAGCAGCTCGAAAATAAGTTGGGGACGCGTGCAATAACAATGCAGTTGGTAAGCTCAAGTGTACCATGAGGCCGCTGGATATGGCCCTCGTGGAATCCTTTCCCGAAAGGACATAGCAAGAAGACATTCCCCTGTGAAAGTGGGGTGGAGAGACTTATTCGGTCCACTCAAGATCTTGAAAACTACCGATCCAATTTACCCTCGGAAAACCGCATTCGATTCTCCGTGGTGTGCAGTATCTTGTAGATAGTTCTAAGATATGTCTTTTCACAGTACTTTCTATTTTTCTACACATGAAAAAAGATCTCGAAAATACTGGCATGGACGGCTGCAAAAATGGGAAAACAACATTTCGGATTCCTTGTGGCTCGAACATATCCGTATTTTCATATTTCTGTGGCATGCAACATGCATCAGCACATTTAGAGTCTTGAAATCAATTGGCGCTGACATCCATCCAAAATGGGAAACAAATCTGTAGATTGTTCACCTATTTTTATACGGCTTCGACTTCTGCAGCATATATTGGTCATAATATAACGAATGCATAAGTTGATCATAGGGTTCGAAAATAGAACGAACTGAACTGAATGTGGTAGATTGCTAACACTGTGGGAATGGCCTGGAATAGCGTACCTCAGACATTGCTAACGCTGTGGGAATGGCCTGGAATAGCGTACCTCAGACATTGCTAACATTGTGGGAATGGTCTGGAATAGCGTACCTCAGACATTGCTAACACTGTGGGAATGGCCTGGAATAGCGTACCTCAGACATTGCTAACACTGTGGGAATGGCCTGGAATAGCGTACCTCAGACGAGATCTCCCTGTGCAATACCTTACAATCATCGCGACCGCTTCCACTTCATGCTGTGAACGTAATTGCTGCATTCGGTCTTGCATTTATGCTCGAGATATGCTGCTGCCGTTCGTGGGCCAGTAACGTACCGTAGGCACACACCATGCGTGGGTTGCTTGCCAGGGACAAAGCCAGTGTTGAACACGTTCGCAGTGGAGTGAAACAAAAAGCTGTATACACCAGTGCATTATCTCTACATAATATAAGTGCATAGTATTTGGTAGTATAGTACACATCAATACGATGAACAACACAAATATAGGCGTATGGTTAGTAAACATAAATCGCAGGGGATTTCAAGAGTTCTTTTGTCCTCCACCTTTCCACACGCGCATTCTGTGGAGTGTGAAGCTAGCCGTTGAGTGTCAACAATGCGTAGGTTCAGGGAACGACAACGCCTAGGTACACGCATCAGAGGCTAGCATCCAAAGATGCGTTAGATCATTGCACAGTCCATATCGGTTGTTCCTCAGTATTTTCAAACGATGGCACTGTACAAATATTTTTATTTTGTTCAGTCTTGCATAACAATGGCGTTTACAGTGCATCTGGACTATCCGGTTTTCCTGGCAGCTTCCCATTTGAGAGATTGCGGCCGAAGCGCCGAGGGAGACAAGTACTTTTTCTGAATACTTGCACCCAGTGTTAGTCATTCACTTCTCAGTATTTGATTTGAAGTGCATGCTCCTTAAGTTCACGCAATCATAGAGTGCAAAATGTCTGGTGGGAATAAGTAAAAATGTGAGCACATTTTCAAAGACGAAGAAGTGAAAAGTCTTGTTACACGCAAGGATATAATTACTTCCAATGTTTGATTTATATTTGACCAAGCTTTGGCATCTAAAGCTTGGTCTGTGAACAATATATTTATTTATATTTTTCGGTGAAGAATATGCAGCATCCTGGGGGTTCTGTTGATAGTTTGGTACACTTCGCCGCAGATTGGCTACAATCTCCATATGGTGTGTACGATATGCACCGTGGTGCATTGTGTTCTGTATCATATGTTTTAACTTCAGCAGCATATGCATGGGTGGTAGTTGTTAAGAAAGGTTAGAGAACTCGTTATTTTCTATATGGAATGCTTAATGCTTGGGATGCCTGAAATGAATGAAAAGATTATATTTGTATTGCTGCAACTATGTTTATTTTACCGCACTACACCCGGAAGATGAAATAAATCAGCATGAAGTTGAACATTATTTGCCTGCTGCACTTCTTGTTGAAGCCTAGCATTGTGCAAGGAAGGACACAACTTGAAGGTCACGTTTGCATGCTTCATCACTAGGCGATTTTAGGTAAATACAAGTGGAGGATCTGGAGTGGTTTGGCAAAATATACGCTAAGTGTGCTATTTGGTGTGGTTTTCGAAAACTCCGTGACCCAAATTATTTGGTCCGAAATGGAATCTGGGGTTGTGGGCCCATCATGAATCGTGAAAATTTTCCGAAAATTTAGAAACATTTTTGAGTTGTCAAAATGATATTTTTGCGAAGCAGATGAAATAGAATGGCTTGACGCTATTTTCTGAAACTTTTAGTGAGCACAAAGTTTTTTATGGGACCAAATCGAACAACCAAAGTGGGGTATTTAGAGTGGTCGGCCACGGAAGCAGCTGTTTGACGTTGCACATTCGTGCGGCCTATAAATGATGCATGAACATGCATGCATTTTGTAACGAAAATTTTATAACTTACAAACATCAAAAATATTTTCTGGTGCACAAGTAATCGGTGCGTAACATGTGATAGAAACTGTCTCAGAAAAATGGATTTAAATGGTCAAAATTAAGCATAAAAATAATAGTTATATTCCTCGAACTTTTCACAGACATTACATAGCCTGATATTACGGTATAATGTAGTCCACATTGATTGTACATGAAACTGCTATCTCATATTTCTCCTGAAAGGAACAAACATTAACGTAGGAAATGTCATATGCGTCCATCTTTTTGGGATATATCGTAAATATACATTGCTTATTTATACACCAGCTGTACATTAATGTGTATGTATGATAAGCAAAAATGTTGCATCTGACTGGATGTACAATTAAAGGGCGCATGTTTCACTGGTGTGTCTTCCGTAGATAAATAACGACTTTGGAAATTATTTTAAAAATGAGCTATGTTTTTGTCTCAATTTTGGGCGGAAATATTCATTTTTCGACATAGGACTCGGACGTAAATGTGTTTGGAATTGTTGTTTGATGACAACATCAAGATTTCAGAGACCTCTTGTCGAAAAAGTTTCGTTCAGGGTCTATATATTTTTTTACATTTTGGACCTGAAATAGTCCTATGACAATGTTGACCGATTAACGGTCCCTTTTAACGGTCAGCCTGAACACGGGTACGCTAAATTTGTTAACGTGAAACGACAATTTACGAAGGGGTTTCATTAATCACACAAAATGAAAAGCAACGTTTCTAAATTTTGCATTATTCATGTTCCTACGAATCAGATAAGCTTATATTTTTAGACGTAAGATGTTTTCCTGAGCACGAATATCCCCTCTGTTTACGTTTTTGTCCGTAATCTTTTGAGGCATCCACGTTGCAATGACGGGAGATAGCTGAAATAAAACGCGTATAGACTCGAGGCCCACTAAATTATGTAATCATTAGTGAATAATAATCAAAAATGCTTCATGAGATAGATCTGCATCGTAGTTGTCTGCTCAACATCACAAGTATCGAATTACTATTTCAGACAGTCCACAAAAATGATTAGCCCTTTCTACATATTCGGGAGAAATTTGCTAAGGTAATTAATATCCGAAATCGATGTGTAGTATACAATTTACCACTGCGAAAGCTTGAATAAATATTGTGTTCGGAAGATCAAATTGAATGGTCCAAATATAGTGAGGAAAAATATTTGTGTTCTTAGAACCATTTTTGAAACATTTTCTGAAGTAATATAACGGTATAAAAGATGCACATCAATGCACATGAATCTGCTATTTCTGGGTTTTCCTGCAATAAACACCTCTTCACCTAGGAAGGGTTATATGCACCCATATTTGGCCAATGTCGTAAAAAAACATTTCTTTATACACAAGCTTCACCTTTGTGTAAACATGCTAGGGCAACATGTGGCATATGGCTGGAAGCACAATTGATTGGCGCATCCCTTAGTAATGCATCATGCGTCTCAGAACATTGAAAATTATCACCCCCAAAACGAAGATATCTGAGTCCGATATTTGTTTGGGAAATATTTTTTTTTGGTAAAAGAAAAAAAAAAAATTTTGTTCCAATTATTTTTTTATTTTTGTTGTTGGATGAAAAAAAATAATTGAAACTGAGTCAAGAATTGTACTCCAAATTTTGGATACCAACTGCATATTTGATTTTTCTTTTTGTATTTGTGCATCCTTCCTCTCTTCAAGATAAATACAAGCACATCAAGTTTCTGCATCTCCGACACGAATTCAGCCGTCCAGAACCAAATGTGTACCAACGACTTCAGTGAGGAAAACATTGACGGATGATATTAAATAAATAAAAATTTCGTTCGGAATATTTCTCGATTTCAAGTATATTTTCCTAGATGTAATATGATGCGTTGAGCTCATAAAGCGTATGTATTTCGCTCCAGCTCTTCAACTTATAGGGATATTGTATTTTAAGTTTTACTATATCCAACATTTTTCTGAGATTTATACATGAGTAGCGAGAAAACATGCAAAGATAGAAGCTTGTTTGCAAGAAGTGAAAGATGCTCAGTTCAATATCCTATCATCTTATTACCATATCGCTTGACATTTATCGCTATCTCTATTGAATTTCGAATTATTTAGTTCACCGACCGTGGAGGTCAAAAACATACCGGAGTCTAGAGATGTTCATAGCGTGGAAAGTTCTCAACGGATCTTCAATTGCTTTTTACCAGGGGACGCACCGTGAAAAGTAGGTCCTGTGACATCCATCTAGAAGGATTATAAAGTGCTTTGTTAGGAGTGGGTGACTTCAATGCTAATTTGGTTGTTGCCATTGGCCTAACATGGCGAAATTCAAGCAATGCCCTTTACCCAAATATAATTTGGTAGAGCTCCCCAAGGGCTATATGGTCCGATATCTGGATTTTCCTTTTCGCAGACAATTTGGATTCTGTTCTATGAATGTTCTAACTTCAAACGTTAATAACCGTTTATCTTTAACAAGTAGATAAAAATATGACCTAAGTGAAATGCAGCTCCATCAATGGCCTTTCTTGTGATATCTCATTTTATTAGATCGTCCAATAACTTTGGGTTCAACGTCGCCTGAAATGGGATACTGCCTATCGTTGACTTATCATTTGAACACGGTTATTAAAAATTAGGATCTTAATCACTCCAAAAGTTACCAATGGAATGCTTGGTTCCCGACAGAAAAAGAGAAAAACAGAAAGACAGAAAAAAAAAGTTTGGTTTGGCCGGTAGTGGCCATCCCGTACTAGCCTTTTTCGTGTTTTCGCCGTTTTCGGGAATGAAATGTCGATTTTATGCTCATCACTTCCAGCGTTGTGGACTGGGACAGATCTTAAATTTGTCGAGAACCATTCTATTCGCCGTGAAAAATGGGTCCGTTCACATTCTACTGGGCAGATTTTAAAGTACTTTGTAATATATTTTCACTACTGTGTTTAGATAGGTTTAGCATATGCAATTTGTGTGGATTCGCGTAGGCAGTTATGCGGAAATGTTTTTTTGCAGACGGGTGTCACCATCAGCTAACAGAAGACCAGAGGAAAAATGTTTGCAATGTTTTCACGGAGTGATGAATCGTTGAATTTTCGCAATCTGATCCATTCCTCCCAACCCGGCTGGCTATGAAATAAAGAAAATTTGGATTTGGTAGGGAGATAAAAGATAACCCATTTCATGCTCAGTCGATCAACGTTCCAGTATTGGAAATCGGACGGCAACGTTGGACGTGAGCTGTCATGACATATACTCATAGAAGAGTATACTCATGTCCCAAAATGCCAATTTTGTCTCATATCGATGAAATTTCTCTGCCATTTTTGTCTGATGCCGTTTAACGGGCTGATCACGAATATGACATTGTTTTATACCTAAAACAATGAATGGCTGAAATATGATGATTTTTTTAAAATAAAAAACTCATGTTGGAAAAATATAATTAACTATTAAAATTGAAACTATTTTCCTCTTATAAATTTTGACGCCACAATTAGCCTGCGATGTCGGAAATAATGGAAAATATATAGAATATTCTTAGTTTGTTTTAGTAGAACTTCAACATCTTGGGAACAAAATGTACATTAATTTGTTTTCTTCCGAAGATCCACGTATCTTACGTTACGATCCCTCCTCCTTAAATATGAAAAGTAATGGAATTATGGTCGGTCGAATATTGACTAAGTGCAATTGGCACCATAGTTTGTCCGTGTGTTACTCGGCAAGTTATAACTCAAGAGCCATGATATCACCTGGCGGTATAGTTTCCGAAGAGTACGATGCAACAAGAAAACTGGATTAATTTGTCTCCGTTAGTTTTCCATCCAGAACACGCCAAACTTGACATGCACGCATGTTTGCGCTCTTCTTGCGTGTCAGCAAATGCTAACACGCAAAAAAGAAATTATATTACTGTTGACGTTTCCCACAGCAAAGGCGTCAAGCGATACAATATTTTATCATAGCTTTACGATATATGGGTTTTCGCTCCCAAAGGGCGCCCTAATTGTTCGATTTCAAAAGTATTTCACCAGGCGACTTTCCGTGATCCTCCTGGTCGATTACTAGCAATTCGAAGGAATTCTGCACAGCATTAAGAGTGCACGCAAGTTAACAATCAGCCTTCAAGCCAACATTTGTCAACTCTGTGGAGCTTTTCAAGACATAGCAAGTATATTATATCTTACCCAATTTTGAAGCCTGACTTGGATCCTATAACTTTCAAAACAGGGCAACCTTCTATAATTATGATGAGCCTATCGAGAGCAGGCCTAAGAAATGCATCAAGCTGGTAGAAGTGGCAAACAGTAGTGACCACTCCAGTAATATTCAACTAGACTTGGAGGACCTAAAAAATGGGCTGATCAATGGCAGATGTCTTTCAACTATGATAAGTGTAAGGTTATCCATCTGGGGTCTGGAAGTGAGACTTTCAGATAGGCAATGGGAGGGAGGGAACTGGATGTTATTGAAGAGGAAAGAGACTTGGTGTGTTGGTTTCAAAAGACCTTAAAGCAGAAAAACAATGAACCTCAGCTAGGAACAGGGCACTCAAAATGCTGGGACTCATTAATAGAAGTGTCATATATAAGAGCAAGGAAGTCATGAAAAAAAACTGTACTAAGCATATGTGCGACCCCACTTGGAATATTCTGTACAAGCATGGAAAAAAGATACCTAGAAAAAGATATAGATATGTTAGAAAGAGTGCAGCGCAAAGCAACTAGAATCATCAGTGGAATAGGTAACTTAGAAAATGGAGAATGGCTTGTGGCATTAGATATGTACTCACTCAAGTATAGGAGATTAAGGGGGGACATGATTGAAATGTTCAAAGTTGTTAAAGGACTAGATCAGGTCAATTTGAATGACGCTCTTCAGTTTAGAGTATCACATAGGGGTTATCAATTCAGGTTAGACAAGTTGAGGTGTAGGACAGTTAAGCGACAACAGGTCTTCAGTCAAAGGGTTGCTGATCAGTGGAATAGGCTGCCTGCTGATGTTGTGAGGAGTTCCTCATTGAATGTATTTTTAGAGTGGACAATTTTTTTTCGACAGGAAAATCTTGTTTTTGAGTTCTGGTTTGTGGTGGATGGGGTAAGAATTGTGCTAGGTGGATGTGCACGTCACTGACCCCTTTAAGCGGGCATGGATGCGTTATGAAAATTGTTGGTAGGGCATTCAATCCACATGTGTTGAAGGGGATCAGGGGAATAGGGCTGGATAGCTAGGATAGATATGCATTGATAGGTGTTTGGGATGTTGGTGGATGGTTCCTTTAGTATTGGTGATGGTTGGGGTGGGTCTTTTTACCGGGATTATTGTATCTTCCATGTAAAGGCTTAACTGGATGGGCCCTTGTGGCTCTTATTAAGTCTAAACTCTTTATGACTTGATGACTTTACTGCGGGAGAACTGACTTGCCCAGAACTACCCCTAAATTGGCTGACGTACCCGGTTCGGAAGCTTTTTTAACCAGACTTTTCTCCCAACTTTGACCACGCCACAAAATCAGATTTCATAGGTAGGTGAAAACGGACGACATTCGATTTAGCGGTCTTTTGTACACCTGGGCTATAAGTTAGGTAAATGAAAGCGAGCTATTCGGCGTTTACTTGGAGAATCAGCTCGATCTGCGCTTTTCGGAGTGGTTTTCGAAAATCGGCAAATGCAAAATTTTTGGCGAATTTGAAATCGGTGGTCGCGGCCCACTTAGGACCTGTCCATATTATTCGAAATTTTGTTGAAAGAAATTGGATTCTTTTCAAAATTGGTATTTTTGCGGAGTCGGTGAAGTTGGGTCATTGGACGGTGTTTTCTGACATCCTGGGAGGGGGCGTGGCACTTTTTAACGCCAGAGCAGTTAATGAAAGTGGTCGATTCGGAGTGGTTTTCCTCGGAAACAGCTTTTTCACTTAGTAAATATTGAGATAATCATCATCCAAGGACACCGTTTGAAAGAACTCGCTACGGTGCATCTTTTCCCTGGCTTTTGTAAATTTTGGTTAAAAACTGTTATGAAATTATATTTAATTATATTATATTTAATAATAATTTAATAATATTATATTTCATTTTCGTATGTAAGTTTGGACGAGTATAGAGCTTTCAGGATGAGATATACCCAAGTGTTGCAATGTATGCTTTTCAACTTAACACAATGTTGTAGAGGTCTCCATTGGCTAAGTGATGCGATACACGAATTTTGGTTTTCTTCGAAATCTTTCATTTTTAAGTCAACTTAATTTTTTTTTAATCAGCAATTTTCAAATGCCCATAGTACTTTGCCGAAATGAGATAGAGCATTATATGGCATTGGTGAATTGCAGACCTTTCCATTGCGGTTCCACTGGTGTTTCACATCTTGCAATTGACCGGTAACTTAGTATCGTACGAGACTTATAAGGGTACACTGTTTCCCGTTTTCTTAGCATTGGAAGGTAACATGTTGCAAACTTAAAGTTGAATAACTCCTAAAGTTACAGATGGATTTTCTTAGATCTCAAAAACATAAGATAGGCCTTTACGGCCCACAATTTGCTTTTACCCAACAACTTGAAATTTTCAAAAACATTTGGGAGGGGAATGCTCAACATTTCCATTTGCGGGTGATTTTTTGTTATTTTTTCCACATTGATGTACCGGAAAAACATGTTTGTGATAAAAAATTACATCAAAGCCCAAAATCCAGAGTGCCAGGGGTGATAAATAAAAATGACGACAACCCGATTTGTTGCCAAATTTACGCGCCCCTCACGCCTTGTACATGGGAGATGGAAGAGGTTTTTCTAATGTGCCTAATAGCGGCTTTCAAGCTCTTTCAAACGCCGTGTCGTGGATGTGGATTGAAGTACGCTTAAGTCGCTATGGGCCATGCCCTAAGAGGCCTTTTCCAATTTTCGATGTTTTGGGGGAATGAACATCTGGTTTTTTGCTCATAACTCCTAAAGTTACGGACGGATCTTCAATTTTCGAGAACCATTGGATCCGCCATGAAAAATGAGTCCTTTTACAATCTACTAGACAGATTAGAAACAAAACTCGACGTCTTTAAAAAAAAATTCCCTAGGTTTAACATGATAAATTTTGACGGCTTCTGGTGGGAAATGTTACCGGGTGGTGTTTGTTGGATATTTTTTCCCTGAAAGGCACCGGGGGCGCACATGCGAAAAAGTAAGAAAATAAATTTGATATTTTTTTCAAGGAGTGGGGTGATTGAATTTTCTAAATCGCACCGATATTCCTCCCTACGGCCGAAGTGAAAATGAAGGGATTTGTGGATTACAGGAGAGCACAAGATACCCCTCTCCATGCTGAATCGATCGCCGTTCTAACATTGCGAATCGGTCGGTAACTTTGGCCGTCAGAGGTCTTTATATGTGCACATGAATGTTGCAATGTCAAAATGTTGATTTTTTTATTTGTTTTTGGCTGAGATGCAAAATGAAAATGTTATGGCCCAAAAAGTTGGGGTTTTCCCCCTCATATTACGAAATAGTGTAGTAACTCTTAAAATTGAAGACTTCCCGCTTCCAAATTTCAGTATATCAGTGGCAAATCAGTATAACAATGGTATATCGCCATGGCCGATGTGATGCAAAAAACTATAATGTTCTAAGTCTTTTTTTGAAAGGCAATGTTCTAAATTTTGAAAAACATTTTTTTTTGGGGGGAAGACCTCCGTGCATTTACCTTAAGTTGTGAACCCTGCGCCTGAACTCTTAAAACTCAGGCGGCTACGGCCATTTAAATAATGACAAAGTGCAAATAGTACCCGACTTTGCACACCTATAACTCAAAACATTGCAACTTGCCGAGCATGCGTTGATCAGGTCGGATAGCACGGGAGGGCTAATATACGATGCAATAAATCCAGCGGCCCTATCTCTCTTAGTTTGCTGTGTAGAGTACACCAAAGTTGACATAAATAACTTTTTGCAACTTTTTGGGTGTCGGGAAATTTGGAAACGAGTCTGAGTCAAAAAGTTACCGACAAATTTGGAATTTCCGATGTTTCCAAGATGTCAAATTGATCTCGACATCTTTCCGTATTGCATTTTTCCTTACAATTTCCCATAGCTAAGGTGCTAGGCGAAAATTACGTTTTCCGATAGTGTTACGCTATTTGTTTTCTTGCCCCTAGGGTGCGCCCTAATTGTCCGATGTCAAAAATTCGTCCACCAGCGGACTCACCGTAACATTTTACGTCGAAATATGCCACTTCCAAGCAGTTCCACCGAGTAGTAAACTCACAGTGCAAAAGTACATTTACAGGATTTGGATGTCAAATTCTGTAATCTGAACATGAAGCTGGAGGTTCTGTCAATGTATTATCCCTTGACCCCACTCTCAGACCCCGTTTTTTTGCCCTTTTCCCCGATAAGGGGAGTACCCTTTTAAAACATCTGGCCATCCGAATCAGCTTGAAAAAATATCCCGGAACTGATAACCTGACCCAACCTGACCGAAAAAAAAGTTTAACCTCCACTTGATTTTTTTTTTCTTCATAAGGTCGATTGTTTACACAACTTTGACCGCCCCGATAAAATCAGGTCATTGGGGTAGAGTAAAACGGACAACGGGGTTCGATGTGTTGATCTTTTGTGCATCTGGGATATGAGTTTCAGAATGTAATCTTTTTTTCGGTAAGCTACATCGATATTAAACCTTGCACTTTTCGGTGTTCGACACTGCGAAAAGCGCGGAAATAACACCGAATCGCCCGCTTTCATTTAGTATTGTTTTTGTATGTTCGGGATAAGCACATGTTTGAAGCCGCTCTGCATGCATTAAATGCAGTTCTCGTGTCGAGACGTGGCGGGAGGCGCACATTCTCGTTCCCTCCTCCCTCCCCCTGCTGAACGTTGGCTTGTCCACTGTGCCCTTCGGCTCGCTGATCTGGTGTGCGTGTTATCTATTGCCGACACCTCACTGATAAGCGCGGCGGGGAAACGTCCCTCCCTGGTCGGCCGGCCGGCCGGCCTCAGCCGACGAGTTCACGCAGCCGTATAGCGGACGCGTCAATAATATGCCGAACCGTCAACGAGGTGTAGAAGTTGAGAAGTATGCACAAATCCATGAGTGTAAACGTGTCGCTATGCACGATTGGCTGATGCTCCTTGTCGGCGTTTTTCGTGGTTTGCTGTTGGTTTGTTCATGGCCCATTCCACGCCAAATCGACTGGAAGTAAATGGGACTATATTGAGTGAGGATGGTGAGATGGCTGAGGAGCTGAGCAAGCAGTTTAAATCAGTGTTTACAGTGGAGGATGTGACTAATCTGCCAACCGTGAACCACAGTTGAGTGACAGGTGATCAGATACACGATGTTGATTTCATTGATAGTGATATTGTTTTCAATTATATCAGAAAAATACAGCCAAACAAGGCAGCAGGACCTGATGGAATTTATGCTAGGGTATTGCGGGAAGCTGAAAAGGAAATGGCAATTCCACTTAGTATAATATTTTGTGGATCAGTTTCACAAAATGAAATTCCAACAGATTGGAAAAGGGCAAATGTAGTTCCTATTTTCAAGAAAGGAGAAAGAGGGAAAGTTGAAAACTATAGGACAGTAAGCCTCACATCCCTAGTCTGCAAGGTACTCGAATCAATTATCAAGGATAGAATAGTTAGTTTTCTGGAAGGAAGCAGATTGATTCAAGATACTCAACATGGATTTAGAAAAGGACGATCGTGTCTCACAAATCTCTTGGACTTTTTGAATTTTGCTACAGAACAATTTGATCAGGGAAATCAGGTTGATGTAGCTGATGTAGCTGATGTAGCTGTAGCTGTTGATATCTTGACTTTAGTAAGGCCTTTGACAAGGTACCCCATAAACGGTTAATGATGCAGCTCAGGTCCATGGTATTGCAGGTAGCATCCTAAAATGGATAGAGTTGTGGCTTTCAGATAGACAGCAGAGAGTGATGCTAAATGGTACAAGGTCATCATGGCAAAATGATCTTAGTGGAATCCCCCAGGGGTCGGTACTGGGGCCACTATTGTTCATTATATATGTGAATAGCATTGAATGTGGCCTAAGCAGTAAGGTTTTGAAATTTGCGGATGATTTGAAGATTTTTAGGGCAATAAAAGGGCACAATGAGCAGGTTTTGCTGCAGAAAGACTTAGACGAGCTAGTGAAGTGGTCCGAAAAATGGCAAATGAAGTTTAATTTTGATAAGTGCAAAGTCATGCATGTAGGTAGACAGCATATGAAGGCTCCATACTTGATGGGTGACCAAGTACTATCTGTGACTCAGCAGGAGAAGGAATTAGGTGTTATTTTGAACACAAAATTGGGGGCATTAGAACAGACCAAAGAAGCCAGGAAGAAGGCACTAAGAATGCTTGGGGCAATACAGAAGAATGTGTCATACAAAAGTGAGGAGGTCATCAGGACGCTTTACTGTGCATATGTCAGGCCACATTTGGAATTCTGTGTCCAAGCTTGGTCCTCTAGTTATGTGGAAGATTGTTGGCTTTTAGAGAGAGTACAAAAGAGGGCAACAAAAATGGTTAATGGTATAGGCAATCTGGCATATGAGGAAAGGTTGAAGAAATTGAATATGTTTTCACTTAGATATAGAAGGCTGAGAGGAGATCTCATCGAGGTTTTTAAATTTGTTCATGGTCAGGAACAAGGATATCCCAGGGAAATGTTTGAATTTAACAGAAATGATGCAATTAGAGGTCATCAATTCAAAATTAAAGTTAATCACAGAAGGACAAGGTTAAGACAGTCTTTCCTCACCAACAGGGTAGTAGAACACTGGAACCAGCTGCCAGGAACCATTGTCAGTAGCAACACACTGAACATCCTTAAAACGGCATAGACAATCATTATAAGAATAGGGGCTTGTTTTTCTGTATTCCAGGGAGGGTTGATCGACAGGGAAGAGTTGGGAGTTGGGAGGAGTTTGTAATTGTTGAGTGTGTTATGCAATAGCAAGTGAGTGTCTTATTAAGTCTAAACGCTTTATAACTTTATATAGGGTGTACCTAGCAGTGGATTCAGCACCTTCCTTCGGGATATGACACTGATGAGATTGTCTATGGTAGCACAATGGGTATGATGGGAGGAGTTTGTAATTGTTGAGAGTATTATGCAATAGCAAGTGAGTCTCTTATTAAGTCTGAACGCTTTATGAATTTGTATTGGGTGTGCCTAGCAGTGGATTCGGCACCTTCCTTCGGGATGTGATGCTGATGAGATTGTCTATGGTGGCACGATAGGTGGGATGATGGGAGGAGCTTGTGATTGTTGAGGGTGTTATGTGGTAGCAAGTGAGTGGTGCTAGATAGGCTGGGATATATAGCTTCCTAGGAACTTGGGATAAGGGATTGATTGGGGTGAGAGTATGTACATTTCTAGTACCTTTTCTAGATAGGCTTAACCCAGATGGGCCCCTGTGGCTCTCATTAAGCCTTAATACTTTATGACTTGATGACTTTATGACAAAATGAAAGAGACTTTTTTTAGCCAAAATAACACCCAATATTTTGTATGCTGATGTAAATAATTGTGTGAGGTTATCTAATGCGCCGAATCTAGCTCTGCCATTTTTAGAGAAAGATCAGGTTAACGGTCAAAGAGTTATAGCCTCGAGCATTTTTGAGATGTCACCTAACAGGGGTGTCTTTTGAGGTCTTCAGAAATGGCTTGTTTTGGGAAACGTGTGTGAAATATATATAATACAAGCAGAGAACCCTGAAAACTCTTGCACCGGCTTTTAACATTTGCTTGCCCTTCTTCCGCCATTGCGTCTTGGCGGGGCAGGACGGGCCGCGGTCGGTGCGTGCTACTTATCATCAGAACCTAAAACTGCTCGGTCTTAAATACCGCTACCTCGATAACGGTGTATATGGCACGGAAAACGTGATTGGATGATGCACAACTGTGAGGACTGCCCTGGTGAAGATGGCGTGATGAACTTTCTAAGGATTATCTTCGCGGACGAATCAGAAGAGAGAGCGAAGGTTATTCAGCACCAGATGATGACATGGATAATTAGATTAGGTATAAACAGTGGATTAGCATGCATCGCTGTACACTCGTATAGTCTAGACCAAAGAGGAAAGCATGCGATATTTGAGCGAGCAAACCACTTTGTGCTGACCAGACACCACTTTGTGGATGACAAACAAGGTCAGTACTTCACCTACGCAAAGGCTGCAGCCAAGGAGGGCGAAGTGATTTTCCAGCGATTTCGCTGACAATTATTCATTCGTCGTGCAACATACACCTCAAGGCTTCCACTGGGATTCGTCCCAGTGTACAGTGCACTTGTTTATAATGTACTAGAGTGAGGACAGTACTGTGCCATCAGAGCTTCTGTTATATTTCTGACAGCACAAAGCACAACACCGACATCGTGCATGCGTTCCTGCAACGGCTTATCCCAGAAGTTCGGACCGAAGTACCTGACTTCAAACAAATTATTTTATGTCACAGACGGCAGTGCTGCACAATGTAATCTTCATCCATGTGTGTAACCATTCGACATATTTGGGGTAGGTACCCTGTGAGTCTCTCTTTTTGTGACATCTCATGCAAAGGGCGCTTGCGACGGCATGGGAGCACAGCCAAGCGTGCCTCAGCTCAAAGAGCCTGGAGCGCCCGCTTGACCCGCGCCGTCTCGGGGGGTTGTTATGCACCTAAGGTTTTCTGCGGATGGGAAAGAACGGCGCACGTCAGCGCGCCGGAATGTATAACTTTTCCCACATAATTTGCATGTTGTGTCAGAATTTTGAGGTCAGATCATCTAGGGTCAATGAGTTAGTGAAGGTGAAGTGAGGTCACCTCCAAAAACGTTCAACCAGTCATCACGCTTTAACGGATAAAGATATTTTAATGAAACTTTCAACGTTTGCTTATCTTTAGGACACAACAAAACGCACCAGAGGATTTTTTTTCCTCCGTTTTATTAGTTATTAGTTTTGCATAGTTTGCCCATTAGAGTTAAAATCGAAGATTCTGGCTAAAGTAAGCATTTTTAATATAGCAAGGTTGACTTCGAACACCATTTTGTCTGTCCGCTCTACCCATTTGAAAAAGAAAATTAGCGAAAACTTTAAAACTGACAAGTTTGAAATTTCCCTAAAAATACATGGTTGATTTTTGGGAGGCCGGTACTAATGTTATGACCCTGGTCAATTTCGTCTTCCTTTTTTAATTCCAAATAATTTTAATTAACATTTTTTGTAAGTTTTCTCCACCATCCCCAAAAAATGAACTGCCCAGAGCCAAAACATGATGTAAGTCGCGAAAATCTAGGCCCCTAGTGACGTCACTTTTTTAGTGAGAAAAATTGGGGTGGTGTCTAGCCCTACTCGTCGAGCGTTTTCCGATGACACTTCTTTCGTTTTCGTGCGACGCTTAGTTTGGTGATTAGAGGGGGTCGTCACTTTTCAGAAATTGGAGGGTAAGCATGTCCCCCCCAGACCCCCCAGTGAGTTACACCCATGATCATTGCATCAAGTACTACCCGTGCAATAATTTTGAAGGAAATCTAGAGGAGGCCGATCTCGATGGCCTTTGACCTTGCCCCTGGATATCTCTGTAGCTTTTGTTAGGGCTTCTTGAATGTGCTCATGATAATCAGTGTACCAAGCTCTACCAGTAGATTCTAGGACAAATGTACGCATGGCAGATGGAAGCAAGCAAATGTAGGTAAGCGAATGCACCGTATGCAAAAGTACGTAAGCGCCAATGCACATATGCGCAAATGTACGTAAGCAATAAATGTATTGCCGCGCAACCGAGATTATCATTGATGGATATCTTAATGCATATACGTGATCGAAAAGTACGTAATCGCAGATGTACGTAAGAGCAAATGGACGTAAGCGCAAGCATACGTGTATGCGCAAATGTACGTAAGCGCAAAAAGTACGTGAGCTCAAATCTGTGTGAGCGCAAATCATGCGCATACGCAAATGTACGTAATGCGTAATTTATGCGTAGAGCAGATCGACGAACGCGCAAAAGTACGTATTCGCAAATGTACGTGTGCGTGAATGTTCGTGGAATGCAAATGTGCGTAAGCGCAAAAGATGTCAGCGCAAATGTGTGTAGGCACATATGGACGTAAGCGCAAAATGCAATATGACGGATGATAGAACTGTATGCGCAGATGTATGAAGGCGCAAAAGTACGCATGGCGAAGTGTATTTATGGCAGATGTACGCAAGGGCAAATATGCGCATAGCAAACGTCCACACAATGTACGTAAGCGCAAATGTGCGTATGGCATATGGCTACCTAACCAAATTGTATGGAACGCAAAGAGACGGATGCGTATTTGTACGCACATTGGTAACCATACGTACATTTATTGTACATGTGCGTTTACATATTTTTACGTTTACGTACATTTGCTCTTACATACTTTTACTCTTAGCATACATTTGCGCTTACGCATATTTTGCATACGTGCATTTGTACATACGTACATTTGCGCATACGTTCATTTA
>JAOTOM010000598.1:0-22223 GCA_034440615.1 Ashinkailepas kermadecensis
TGAACATCTACCAGTGAGTCTATAACCAGTGACCATCTACCAGTGAGTTGTAATCAGGTGACTATCTACCAGTGAGTCTGTAACCAGGTGACCAGCTACCAATGAGTATGTGACCAGGTGACTATCTATCAATGAGTCTATAACCAGGTGACCAGCTACCAGTGAGTATGTGACCAGGTGACCAGCTACCAGTGAGTTTGTGAACACGTGACCATGTACCAGTGAGTATGTGACCACGTGACCACCTACCAGTGAGTGTGTGACCAGATGACCAGCTACCAGTGAGTTGCTAAATGACCAATGCAGTCGATGCGCCCTAAAGCCCAAATAACTACTAGTGAGTCTATAACCAGGTGACGAGCTACCACTGAGTATGTGACCAGGTGACCAGCTACCAGTGAGTATGTAACCAGGTGAGTCTATAGCCAGGTGACCAGCTACCTACCAGTGAGTGTGTGACCATGTGACCAACTACCAGTGAGTCTATAACCACGCGAGAGCGGGCATGTGTTCAGTCTTTGCCGAACAATTACCACTTCAATCACTAACGTTGAATTTTTGACAATGACTTACTTATCCGGTCGAACGCTACACAGACGACTGGAAGGAGATAACAGGGAGGTATAGCTCCTAGCTGGCAATTCAAACTTTGATAACAAAAAAGCAACTGAGCTACCGCTGTGCCTTGATCTAGGCCGGATAACACTGGAGACAGGACAAGAGAATAAGCAAGAACAGGAGAAAAACACCACAAGAGCAGAGAGAATAAACAAGAACAAGAGCAACAAGACCAGACATAAACAAGACAAGAGCATGAGCAAGATAAAAACCAAGCTTACAGAAAAATACAGGAAGCCAAACCTACTTTCGAAGGCCCACGAGAACAAAACAGTAGGACACAGACGGGCAGAGGGACAAAGGACAGGCAGACAGACGACCAGGCGGACAGACTGAGAGACCGACAGATGGAGGGAGTCGCGGATGGCGAGACCAGACAAGGAAGAGAGAGAGAGAGAGAGAGAGAGAGAGAGAGAGAGAGAGAGAGAGAGAGAGAGAGAGAGAGAGAGAGAGAGAGAGAGAGAGAGAGAGAGAGAGAGAGAGAGAGAGAGAGAGAGAGAGAGAGAGAGAGAGAGAGAGAGAGAGAGAGAGAGAGAGAGAGAGAGAGAGAGAGAGAGAGAGAGAGAGAGAGAGAGAGAGAGAGAGGAAAAGAGAGAGGCTGGTAAGGGGAGGGAGGGAGAGAGAAAGAGAGGAGATGGTTTTCCCTTCAGTCGGCGCCGGTAATATCACCGGTCCTGTCTCGTGTCCGTCCACTATTGACAGAGTCACGCTGCGTGCCGCATCATTCGGGTCATTTACTTTTAATTATTGTACAGGGCTCAGGACAGATATAACAAATAAGCTCGTTGGGTAAAGTTACAGTTCTGTAACAACAGGCGCGTATCAACGCAATGTGTATTGTGTCGAAAATGCCACAAAAGCTCCCGCAGACCAGCGCTGTAATAGTCGGTTCTGTAAAGTAGTCGAACCTTGCCATCGCTAGCCATTTAGTCGAATAGTGGCAGTGCTACTATGAAGCTGCGTACCGCGTGACCACGCGATGTACCAGCGTTCGATCGATCGGGGCTGATTCGTAACGCACCGAATAACGACCCCCCTCCGAGATCCGCTGCCGCTGCTGCATGCGGCGTGCCACCCTCCCGCAGTGAAACCGATGAAAACAAATACGAATCCGAGGCACGACTTGGCAGCGCCGTTGAACCGGCCGGTCTACACAGAGTGGCTGCAGTTGAACCGGCCGGTCTACACAGAGTGGCTGCAGTTGAACCGGCCGGTCTACACAGAGTGGCTGCAGGCTCGGCGGCGCCAGTCTGGCGTCGGCGCCAGTCGGCTGGCGCTGGCGCCGACGCCGGCCGCCCAGCCATTTGCGCCGATAACCCGGCGCCGTCGGAGCGCCCCGGGCAGCCAGGTGAGAGCTGAATCGGCGCCGACGGCGCGCCGCAGTCGACGACCCCCCAGGGAGTGTTCAAAGTCGGCCGCACTACATTACACGGTGCCGACGAGTGCGCACCTGAGATTATCATAGCGGATGTCTGGGAAGGCGGTGGCGGCGCCGACGTTGCTGGCCGGCCACCTGAAAGACACGTGGGGGCGCGACGGCGGGCGGATGTGCTCTCGGCGCCGAGTGAATGCCTCGTCTGTTCGATGACGACAGGTAGCGCGGCCGACGTCGATGGATAGAGATGGAGAGACGTCCCGCCGTGCGCGCCGATAAAGCGAAAGAAACGCGGAGACAACACGAGGTGCAGGGAGATTCGGAACGAGGGAGAGAGAGAGAGAGAGCGGACGAAATCCGAGACGGCAGAGGGCGACTGCGGGCTACGCTGAATGGAAATGAACAAGGTGACAAAGAAGCCCATTTCAGATGGGGAAACGTGATGGGTGACCATCTACTGAACGATTTGAAAACGAATTGCACACTTAGCACAAAAATGGCCTGTCAGATAGTCGAGATCAAGGAAATAAATGGTGGATTTAGCGTCATAATACCACATAATTGAGTCAGTAGCCGGTCAGAACGTGTCAATTACGCCCGAGAGCTGTGAGCTTCTCACTCATTGGACAGACGCGTACACACTATCCTGATCAATTCGTTTTAATTAACGTGAACGGGGGCTGACGATGCCCGGCGTCGATAGCACTCGGCAGGCAATATCGTTGGTAAGCCGCTGCACTTAGCACATCAGATCTGACCGGTTATATTCACATACAACGCAGACGGCGGCCGGTAATAACGGAAAGGATAATAATAAAGCACCTGACGATGGCAACGACACGTTACGACACTACCGACGTCTGTAGCACTGTACCATTAACGACACGTGATGGCACTACGGACGTCTGTAGCACTGTAGCACTAACGACACGTGATGGCACTACGGACGTCTGTAGCACTGTAGCACTAACGACACGTGATGGCACTACGGACGTCTGTAGCACTGTAGCACTAACGACACGTGATGGCACTACGGACGTCTGTAGCACTGTAGCACTAACGACACGTGATGGCACTACGGACGTCTGTAGCACTGTAGCACTAACGACACGTGATGGCACTACGGACGCCTGCAGCACTGTAGCACTAACGACACGTGATGACACTACGGACGCCTGTAGCACTGTAGCACTAACGACACGTGATGACACTACGGACGTCTGTAGCACTGTATCACTAACGACACGTGATGACACTACGGACGTTTGTAGAAATGCAGCACTAACGACACGTGATAAAACTACGGACGTCTGTAGAAATGTAGCACTAATGACACGTGCTAAAACTACGAACGTCTCTAGAAATGTAGCGCCCACGTCTGCAGAAAATATTGATAACTGACGATAATAATGATGCCCGGAGATAATGACCACATTTAACGACAGTACGGACATCCGACGATATCTGACGACAGTACAGACATCTGACTATATCTCACGACAGTGCAGACATCTGACGATATCTGACGACAGTACAGACATCTGACTATATCTGACGACAGTGCAGACATCTGACGATACCTGACGACAGTACAAACATCCGACGATATCTGACGACAGCGCAGACATCTGACGATATCTGACGACAGTACAGACATTCGACGATATCTGACGACGGTACAAAATCCGACGACAACGTAGATATTTAACGACATTGGCGACATCTGACGACAGCGCTATATCTGACGATAATGTCGACACTTGGTATTGAGCGCCGCTCCGAACGATCAAGACCTGACCTGACCTGACCTGACTACAATAGCGCACCTCGCGACAAGAACAACATCTGACGATAATACCGCAATTGACAATAATGGCGTACCCAACGACGACGATGACATCGCATGGCAATGCCGACATTTGACGGCACTGAGAACTCGAGAAGACAACAACACCACCTGACAACAACACCACGAGACGAGAAGACAACAACACCACCTGACGGCCGTACCGACGCCTGAGGAAGGCACCACCTACCTGTCGCCACACCACCTCCCGTCAGACGAGGTACCGACGCCTGAGGAAGGCACCACCTACCTGTCACCACACCACCTCCCGTCAGACGAGGTACCGACGCCTGAGGAAGGCACCACCTACCTGTCACCACGTCACCTCCAGTCAGAAGAGCGCCTCCGAGCGGAGGGCCGTGACGCCGATGGCAGCACGGGTGCCACCAGCGGGCGAGCGACACAACCCAGCAGTACGCCGGTCACGTCCGGTCACAGCAGCGTGTCGGCCGATGTCACACCGGGCGGCCGCCGCACCTGGAGCGACACTGTGCCGCTGCCTGCCACTGCCAGCGGCCAGCTCAGGTGGCGGCGCCCACCTGGCCGCCTGTATTGTCACACAAATCAGCGCTCCCAGGCCGCGGCGCGCGCATCTGCCGCTCCCCCCGTCCCCCCGGCTCCCCCGGCTCCCCCAGGCCGCAGGCGGCCGACCGCGCGCGCGGGCAACGCTGCCAAATGAAGAGCAGATTTCATTTGCGATTAATACCTTGGGCGCGTGGCGGCGTCGCAGCGCGGTCCCTATGGACAGCCGCCACCGGCCTGCTACCTGAGTCGACCATATCACGACGATCGCTACAGCGGCCCTGCACAGCACACGCTCCGACACACGTTGATCCTAGCATCAGCGGTGGGCTCGTTTAATTAAAGAACAATGGGGCTTAATTCAGCTTAATTTAAGGTCGGGAACGCTACAGATGCGGGTGCAATCATCTAATTTATTTCGATAACCTGAGTAAATGCCGGAGGGGTGGTGCTGGTGCGTGACAGCATTCACCGCCACAGGGACACAGCCTTCACTGCCACAGCTCGGTACAGCACGGTACCGCACGGTACCGCACGGTACAGCCTTCACCGCCACAGGACGGCACAGTCTTCACCGCCACAGAACGGTATAGCATGGGACAGCCTTCACCGCTGCAGCACGGCACTGCCTTTACCGCTACAGCACGGCACTGCCTTCACCGCTACAGCACGGCACTGCCTTCACCGCTACAGCACGGTATTGCCTTCACCGCTACAGCACGGCACTGCCTTCACCGCTGCAGCACGGTATTGCCTTTACCGCTACAGCACGGCACTGCCTTCACCGCTGCAGCACGGTATTGCCTTTACCGCTACAGCACGGTATTGCCTTTACCGCTACAGCACGGCACTGCCTTTACCGCTACAGCACGGTATTGCCTTTACCGCTACAGCACGGCACTGCCTTCACCGCTACAGCATGATACAGTCTTCTCCACCACAGCACCGACACAGAATCTCACAGCCTTCACCAGCACAGCATTGTGCAGCATTCATCGCCACAGCACCGCCACAGCGTCGCCACAGTACCGCACAACCTTCGCCGCTATAGTACCGAGTAGCCTTCCCCGATACAGTACCGCACAACCTTCGCCGCTATATTACCGAGTAGCCTTCCCCGATACAGTACCGCACAACCTTCGCCTCTACAGTACCGAGCAGCCTTCGCCGCTACAATACCGCACAGACTTCGCCGACACACCATCAGAAAGGTTTAACTGTTGCGAAATCGATAATCGGTTTTCTCCCGTGGGCATTTCCGTAATTCGATGTGTATTTATATCCCGAAGTTCCATCCCACATGTGTATTGGCCCGAACATTTTCGAAAGAGTCCTGAGACCCCTAGAACCCTAGGACCCCTGGCTGCGTCGCTGCGGGCGGCGATCGGCATAGGCGACAAGTGTTTCCGACAGATCTAGATACTCTTCGCGTATCCGGCGAGTGCTGCTATGTACTGTGTGGTCAGACGTCGCTAACGCCCTCTGCTGCTACCGGACGCTGGAACCACTGAGTGCTGAGGGAGACGGGGCTATTATATATTAGATGCATTAGATTGATATGAAACCCTGCGCACACCAAATGAGATGAATTGGAAATTTTAGGGAAACCATTAAGTACGAAGTATATGCTAGAGGCTGGGAATACATTTCCGGCCAAATAAAGATTGGAATTCAGCCTGGATTTCTTCCATGTCCAAGGAGAGCAGAAACTCCACGTGGTTGTAAAACATGAAAGGCAAAGTTTACTATGATTTGACAAAAACGCATATCGGCCATATTCTATTGTATTTAGCATTGCATTTGCATCGCACATAGTGAGTCAACATAAAGCCTGACATCTCCTCTCCTACTAAACTTTGTTTTTTCTGCAGTGGAACACCTCCCTGCACAGCCGACGCTCGTCTCCGGCAGCCAGGCCTGTGGCTGGTAGGCAGCGACAGATGGAATGTTAAATATCGGCAGCAAATGCGATCAATTTCCTCCTTCCATGAGCGCTCCTTGTTGCGTAAGCGCTTACTTGAGAGAACATCAGTTTGTGCTTAGATAATCCACACCTTGGCTGGCTGAAGGTGGAACAAACAAAAGAAGCCAACGGCAGAATCTAAATGCAGCATCAAAAAGGTACTTTGTATACAACAGTTTGCTAGCAATCAGCGAGGCTCTGGGAAGTATCTACTATTAACTGGCAGCCACATATTGTGTAGCCATCAAACATTCTAACAGCCCTGCCCGTATGTAGCCATCTAACACTCCAACAGCCCTGCCCGTGTGTAGCCATCTAACACTCTGGCGGCCAAACACTAGCAGCTCTCACTAACAGCTCTGCCCGTGTGTAGCCATCTACCCACCAACAACCCAACCCATGTGTATCCAGCTACACTCTAACAGCCCTGTTCGTGTGTAGCCATCTATACACCAACAGCCCGACCCGTGTGTAGCCATCTAATACTTCAACACACCTGCCCGTGTGTAGCCATCTAATACTTCACCACACCTGCCCGTGTGTAGCCATCTAATACTTCACCACACCTGCCCGTGTGTAGCCATCTAATACTTCAACACACCTGCCCGTGTGTAGCCATCTAATACTTCACCACACCTGCCCGTGTGTAGCCATCTAATACTTCACCACACCTGCCCGTGTGTAACCATCTAATACTTCACCACACCTGCCCGTGTGTAGCCATCTAATACTTCACCACACCTGCCCGTGTGTAACCATCTAATACTTCACCACACCTGCCCGTGTGTAACCATCTAATACTTCACCACACCTGCCCGTGTGTAGCCATCTAATACTTCACCACACCTGCCCGTGTGTAACCATCTAATACTTCACCACACCTGCCCGTGTGTAGCCATCTAATACTTCACCACACCTGCCCGTGTGTAACCATCTAATACTTCACCACACCTGCCCGTGTGTAACCATCTAATACTTCACCACACCTGCCCGTGTGTAGCCATCTAATACTTCACCACACCTGCCCGTGTGTAGCCATCTAATACTTCACCACACCTGCCCGTGTGTAGCCATCTAATACTTCACCACACCTGCCCGTGTGTAGCCATCTAATACTTCACCACACCTGCCCGTGTGTAGCCATCTAATACTTCACCACACCTGCCCGTGTGTAACCAATCTACTTACCACACCTGCCGTGTGTAATCTAAACTTCACCACACCTGCCCGTGTGTAGCCATCAATACTTCACCACACCTGCCCGTGTGTAGCCATCTAATACTTCACCACACCTGCCCGTGTGTAGCCATCTAATACTTCACCACACCTGCCCGTGTGTAACCATCTAATACTTCACCACACCTGCCCGTGTGTAGCCATCTAATACTTCACCACACCTGCCCGTGTGTAGCCATCTAATACTTCACCACACCTGCCCGTGTGTAGCCATCTAATACTTCACCACACCTGCCCGTGTGTAGCCATCTAATACTTCACCACACCTGCCCGTGTGTAGCCATCTAATACTTCACCACACCTGCCCGTGTGTAGCCATCTAATACTTCACCACACCTGCCCGTGTGTAGCCATCTAATACTTCACCACACCTGCCCGTGTGTAGCCATCTAATACTTCACCACACCTGCCCGTGTGTAGCCATCTAATACTTCACCACACCTGCCCGTGTGTAGCCATCTAATACTTCACCACACCTGCCCGTGTGTAGCCATCTAATACTTCACCACACCTGCCCGTGTGTAGCCATCTAATACTTCACCACACCTGCCCGTGTGTAGCCATCTAATACTTCACCACACCTGCCCGTGTGTAGCCATCTAATACTTCACCACACCTGCCCGTGTGTAGCCATCTAATACTTCACCACACCTGCCCGTGTGTAGCCATCTAATACTTCACCACACCTGCCCGTGTGTAGCCATCTAATACTTCACCACACCTGCCCGTGTGTAACCATCTAATACTTCACCACACCTGCCCGTGTACCACACCTGCCCGTGTGTAGCCATCTAATACTTCACCACACCTGCCCGTGTGTAGCCATCTAATACTTCACCACACCTGCCCGTGTGTAGCCATCTAATACTTCACCACACCTGCCCGTGTGTAGCCATCTAATACTTCACCACACCTGCCCGTGTGTAGCCATCTAATACTTCACCACACCTGCCCGTGTGTAGCCATCTAATACTTCACCACACCTGCCCGTGTGTAACCATCTAATACTTCACCACACCTGCCCGTGTGTAGCCATCTAATACTTCACCACACCTGCCCGTGTGTAGCCATCTAATACTTCACCACACCTGCCCGTGTGTAGCCATCTAATACTTCACCACACCTGCCCGTGTGTAGCCATCTAATACTTCACCACACCCGCCCGTGTGTAGCCATCTAATACTTCACCACACCTGCCCGTGTGTAGCCATCTAATACTTCACCACACCTGCCCGTGTGTAACCATCTAATACTTCACCACACCCGCCCGTGTGTAGCCATCTAATACTTCACCACACCCGCCCGTGTGTAGCCATCTAATACTTCACCACACCTGCCCGTGTGTAGCCATCTAATACTTCACCACACCCGCCCGTGTGTAGCCATCTAATACTTCACCACACCCGCCCGTGTGTAGCCATCTAATACTTCACCACACCTGCCCGTGTGTAGCCATCTAATACTTCACCACACCTGCCCGTGTGTAGCCATCTAATACTTCACCACACCTGCCCGTGTGTAGCCATCTAATACTTCACCACACCTGCCCGTGTGTAGCCATCTAATACTTCACCACACCTGCCCGTGTGTAACCATATGCATGCTCTCACATCCCTGCCTGTGTGCAGCCATCTTAGCAGGCAAGTTGGAGTGTAGCCATCTACACACTGACAGCCATCTACAGTGTAGCCATCTACACACTGACAGCCATCTACAGTGTAGCCATCTACACACTGACAGCCATCTACAGTGTAGCCATCTACACACTGACAGCCATCTACAGTGTAGCCATCTACACACTGACAGCCATCTACAGTGTAGCCATCTACACACTGACAGCCATCTACAGTGTAGCCATCTACAGTGTAGCCATCTACAGTGTAGCCATCTACAGTGTAGCCATCTACACACTGACAGCCATCTACAGTGTAGCCATCTACACACTGACAGCCATCTACAGTGTAGCCATCTACACACTGACAGCCATCTACAGTGTAGCCATCTACAGTGTAGCCATCTACACACTGACAGCCATCTACAGTGTAGCCATCTACACACTGACAGCCATCTACAGTGTAGCCATCTACACACTGACAGCCATCTACAGTGTAGCCATCTACACACTGACAGCCATCTACAGTGTAGCCATCTAACACTGACAGCCATCTACAGTGTAGCCATCTACACACTGACAGCCATCTACAGTGTAGCATCTACACACTGACAGCCATCTACAGTGTAGCCATCTACACACTGACAGCCATCTACAGTGTAGCCATCTACACACTGACAGCCATCTACAGTGTAGCCATCTACACACTGACAGCCATCTACAGTGTAGCCATCTACACACTGACAGCCATCTACAGTGTATCCATCTACCACTACATTAGCCATCTACAGTGTAGCCATCTACAGTGTAGCCATCTACAGTGTAGCCATCTACACACTGACAGCCATCTACAGTGTAGCCATCTACACAGTGATAGCCATCTACACACTGACAGCCATCTACAGTGTAGCCATCTACAGTGTAGCCATCTACACACTGACAGCCATCTACAGTGTAGCCATCTACACACTGACAGCCATCTACAGTGTAGCCATCTACACACTGACAGCCATCTACAGTGTAGCCATCTACAGTGTAGCCATCTACAGTGTAGCCATCTACACACTGACAGCCATCTACAGTGTAGCCATCTACACACTGACAGCTATCTACAGTGTAGCCATCTACACACTGACAGCCATCTACAGTGTAGCCATCTACAGTGTAGCCATCTACACACTGACAGCCATCTACAGTGTAGCCATCTACACACTGACAGCCATCTACAGTGTAGCCATCTACACACTGACAGCCATCTACAGTGTAGCCATCTACACACTGCCATCTACAGTGTAGCCATCTACACACTGACAGCCATCTACAGTGTAGCCATCTACACACTGCCATCTACAGTGTAGCCATCTACAGTGCAGCCATCTACACACTGCCATCTACAGTGTAGCCATCTACACACTGACAGCCTGTGATACTTTGGCATGATTGGCGTTAAAATGCATTACCTCAGCATGAATCCAGCGCTCACCATAATGATGCTTAAGATACTCGAAGATTGCAGAGTATGTCTCAGTAAAAAAAATAGCACTTTGCTCCAGTGCCGCACCGTTGTGTTAACAGTCAGGACTGTAGCCAGCCTGTTATTCTAAGTCATGTTGACAGTCAAGACGGTAGTCAAGCTGTTATTACCTTGACATCAGGGGTATGGTTTTGCATGCTTTTGGGAGGGCACATCTCCTTCCAATGTTGTCCCTCTCCCATAATTGCAACTTTTAACATGGGACCCTATGTGGTATGCCTCCCCCCCCCCCCAATGCATTTGGGCCTGCCCATTGCCTTCATGTATTGTGCCTTCCCAATAATTTTCAGAAGCCTACACCTATGCTCGACATCATAAGAATGCGAGGCTGTACAACAACTGAACCGTAACCACGCGACTGACGTCCGTTGTTTGTTTTAAATATAATGCGATTGTGGTCCCACGGTCCCAGTCGTGATTCCGATTGTGGTCCCACGGTCCCAGTCGTGATTCCGATTGTGGTCCCACGGTCCCAGTCGTGATTCCGATTGTGGTCCCACGGTCCCAGTCGTGATTCCGATTGCTACGGCTGCACAGTTAGTGCTTAGCTGACGAATTGAGTAGGCAGTCTTACTGAATCCGATCCAGATATACGATCTCCAATCATAAATGCCTTTAAAATATGTGCCCATACATAACGCTCTTGCGTCGTGCATGGAAGTCATGTATTTTCATGCTGAAAGTGTGGACCATACAAAGATCATCGTTATAGGTGTCGTGAATTAGGGAACTTGTGGGTAAAAATATCCAAATTCTGAATGTTTGCTTTGGCGGCTTTACTGAGCAGGACCCTATCCTGAGCAGAGCTTGTTACATTGCCCCTGGTACCACGGCCCCATCTGGGAACTCCAGTTCGACGGTGGAACCAAAGCGAAGAGCTCAATGCGTGACAAATGACCCGACAGGGCCGCGTTATTGCCGTGTCCTCGACCTTATCGGGCCAGCTGTCAACTGACACTCCCATTGCCGTGTCCCCGACCTTATCGGGCCAGCTGTCAACTGACACTCCCAGCCTGGGGCTAAAGGTGAGCGAGTGTAGCGACTCGAACCCTTTCTGCCCTAACGACCTGAGCTATCCGTGACTTACAGTTGGAAATGCATATAATACTGATTGGATCGTATGACATGAAAGAACAACAGAAGGAAGTCCAAATGAAGTCACAACATTGTAGTATAAGCATGTACAAATTATCTTCTTCGTAGCATGCCGACCATCAAATATCACAACGTAAAAGAGACACCGAAACTGAAGAGTACATCACACACATATCAAATAACAGTCACAACAAAGATCGGTATAAATTACGCGAATCTGATTGTGGAGAGTGAAAGCGTTCTAGTGGTTCCGCCGGGGGCAAAGCAGCGACTCGAACTATGGGGAGGGGAGGGGAAAGTGGGCAGGGGAAGCAGCGACTCGAACTATGGGGAAGGGAAAGTGGGCAGGGGAAGCAGCGACTCGAACTATGGGGAAGGGAAAGTGGGCAGGGAAGCAGCGACTGAACTATGGGGAGGGGAAAGTGGGCAGGCGTTGCAGTGTCTGCACAACCACAGAGAGGTCGTGGCCAGAGGCGTGGCCGTGACGTCATCTGCGCCCTGTCGGCACCCCCACTGCCAGCTCGGCGGGGAACCTGTGGCGGGCCGTGGCCCCTTGGATGTCGCACGGCACGTCCCCCGCGGCCGGTCTGTGTGTGGTCAGACCGTAGTTGGACATGTGGTCGGACCGTAGTTGGACATGTGGTCGGACCGTAGTTGGACATGTGGTCGGACCGTAGTTGGACATGTGGTCGGACCGTAGTTTGACATGTGGTCGGACCGTAGTTGGACATGTGGTCGGACCGTAGTTGGACATGTGGTCGGACCGTAGTTGGACATGTGGTCGGACCGTAGTTGGACATGTGGTCGGACCGCGTGCGCACCTCCCGTCCACCACCGCCGACCCCGGGACATTGGTAGGCCGGTGGCCCCCGACAGTCCAGCTAGGTCGTCGACTGACGACCGCTTCTGATTGACGGTATCTGATATGTGCATCGTTACTCTGCAACTTCTACCCCGTTGTATCTGATATTCACATCGTCACTCTGCAACTTCTACCCCGTTGTATCTGATATTCACATCGTCACTCTGCAACTTCTACACCATCGTATCTGATATTCACGCGGTCACACTGTAACTTCTGCACCGTGCATGCATGCCAGATTGTTTGATTTCTCTTAGAATTATGCTTTGATGACATACACCAATAACCTCTTGCACATCTACAACGTAACCTGTTCGTCTCATGAGCAAGTTATCACAAAGCCTGGTTTAAATAGCATGCGCTGTTCCGTACACTGCCAAATTCACTTTATCCCCACCTATGTGCCTACTTGTCTGGCCATTATTCGTGATGATCCTCTCGGCAACAATCATACCACACCGCCAGGAGCAAACGTGTGGTATGCATTTCTGCTCGGCTTCCGAAGCTACTGACAGATGCTATTCGACTCACGATAAGTTGCTGTATTACGTATAGTACACTGAATTGTCATTAAGTTGTAAGCGATGTTTGTCAATCCAAATGCTAATGCGAAGTCCTGTCTACATAGCATTTTACCCACCTAATTTTTAGCAATGGATTATGATCGCTTCGACACTGCGAGAAGCTTCAGTTTGCTCTGGTGATGTATTGACTTAGAAAGGAATGGTCTGAGGCAACCGAAGGAATGAAATGAAATCATCAAGTTGAAAACGAACCCACAGCGCAGCAGCCCATGGTGAATTTTCCCTCAAATTTGGGTAGGAATATTTCGAACAAGACTTCAGTGAACTCCGAATGTACACCTGAGCACCGTCAAATGTGGGTGGCGAATAATCGGGACTACACTGATTCTGACAAAAATAAACTGGGAACTCATCAGCTTATTCACGGTTTATAGTAACGTAGGTAAAAACCGGGAACATTCTCTTGCCCCGAGTTTTTACATATATGCTTCAATACAAAATGCTTGGTTTTAATTCTTATATCATTACCTAATTGTTCAAATAGCGGCTAGTTTTAATGAAGACCCTGCCAATCTGGTGCCCGGAGCCAGCCCTATCTCGACCAGCACACCATGTAAATGGGCGGCATGTTACCAGCGACGGAAATGCAGAGCGAAATGTATCCGCCAATATTTAACTAGCACGCACCATTATCTCATCATTGGCACCATCGCTTTGTTTGCAGCGCACAATGCAGCGGCCAGCTAGCGTTGAGCCACGCGCCCGTACTGCAGCCAGCCGACTCTTCCTGCGTCTCACATCAACCGTACGTGATTATCGCGGACTGCGCTCCCAGCAGCAGAGCGACCTGCGGCCGGTAGGCATCACATTCAGCATGGTAATTACATTTCAGCATCAGAAATAGCCGTGCCGGCAAACAGGGTCCTGTCTCTCCGCGTCCTGGCACGTTGGTCTGTCAGGCTGGTCACGCTCAACTGATCCCATCACACCGGTCCCACCACACAGATTTCGCCACGCTGGCCCAGTCTCGCTGGTTCCGTCACGCTGGTTCCGTTTATGTCGGTCGTCCTGTCAGGCTGGTTGATCACGTCCCATCACACTGTTCCCGTCACGCCCCGTTCCATCCTGTCACGCTGGCCCGTCACGTTCCGTCATACTGGTCCCGGCACGGCGACCTGTCAGCCTGAAGTCCGGGTGCTTAGAGTGCAACCAGCCAAAACGAGGAAACCTACCGCAACCTGCCGTACTCCAACGCGTTATTGAATTAGGTCTCTGCAGTGCCGGCATCTTATCCCATTATCCAGCAGCTAGAAATTAAATCAGCGCCCATTAACGTGCCAGCCGATTTTTGTTTGGGTAATCTGCCCAGTCGGCGAGTTGTCGACCAGAATTGTCGCACTGACGCAGAGCCACCGAGCCCATCTGGCAAATGGACGGCCATTTGCCAGATTGCGCCGCCACGCACGCTTCAGATCCGGCTGGCTGGCACGACAGCCGGCGTAAGTCCGTGACTGTGCAGGGGACGTGCTGCCCGGCAGCCGTCGAGAGTCGCGTGACACGTGTCTCGCTGCGACCTGTGACCTGTGACCTGCGACCTGCGACGTAACCGGCACACCGTCGGGCCCCCGACTGTTGACCCGGAACAATGTGGTCTCTGCCTAGCGGTCCGGAACGCAGTGATCCCCTGCCTACATAGTGTAATGTCTGCCCGATGGTCCGAGACACAGTGTGAGCCCTGTCTGCATAGTGTAGTCCCTGTTGGCAGCTTGGGACACCGTGTGGTCTCTGTTGGCAGCTTGGGACACTGTGTGGTCCCTATTGGCAGTTTGTGACACTGTGTGGTCCCTGTTGGCAGTTTGTGACACTGTGTGGTCCATGTTGGCAGTTTGTGACACTGTGGTCCCTGTTGGCAGTTTGTGACACTGTGTGGTCCCTGTTGGTGTGTGACACCGTGTGGTCTCTGTTGGCAGCTTGGGACACTGTGTGGTCCCTATTGGCAGTTTGTGACACTGTGTGGTCCCTGTTGGCAGTTTGTGACACTGTGTGGTCCATGTTGGCAGTTTGTGACACTGTGTGGTCCATGTTGGCAGTTTGTGACACTGTGTGGTCCCTGTTGGCAGTTTGTGACACTGTGTGGTCCCTGTTGGCAGTTTGTGACACTGTGTGGTCCCTGTTGGCAGTTTGTGACACTGTGTGGTCCATGTTGGCAGTTTGTGACACTGTGTGGTCCATGTTGGCAGTTTGTGACACTGTGTGGTCCCTGTTGGCAGTGTGTGACACTGTGTGGTCCATGTTGGCAGTTTGTGACACTGTGTGGTCCCTGTTGGCAGTTTGTGACACTGTGTGGTCCATGTTGGCAGTTTGTGACACTGTGTGGTCCATGTTGGCAGTGTGTGACACTGTGTGGTCCCTGTTGGCAGTTTGTGACACTGTGTGGTCCCTGTTGGCTGTTTGTCTGACGGGCTGCGTCACGCTTGCACCATGCCTAATGGTCCTATGCGGATGAGATAAAGGCATGTACGTTCATTTTACGAACACTTCCAACCCATACAACACTGCATTGTATGCACTGCCTTCGCTTCAGCTACCTTACCTGGTTATTGCCACTATCATGTATGCGAGTCATTATCTGCACCATTCTAATTATCAGAAATCTAAAAAAGCATTGAGCAGACGAGGACACCTCGAGTATAGCGTATGTACTGTGTACTGAACACGACGTATGGTGTACTGTGTACAGGACACTGTGTACTGCTTGTGTCACTTTTCTGGTCGATTTCTGCTCTTTTGTTATTGTGATCGGGGAAGGAAAGTATTATGCCAATCAGAGTATCTTGTGTCGATGAAGCTCGACTAGAAAATATATTCTATAAGTGCCTGTCAGTGGGGTGCAAGAAGATGTCTCAGGGGCTATCCGCACACCAATGAGTTATGAACCCACCGACCCTCAACAGAAGTCCTGATCTCTGAAGGGAGACGATTTGGTCCTCTTGACTCCCTTCCTTCAACACGGTACTCCTGGAGGCCAATTTGGTCTCATCTCCACGACGGGTCACCGTCACCGCTGACCAGGAGTGCATTATGACCAGACTACCGACACCACACTCACAGCTTCGAACCACCCACCAGACTTTCTGGCGGACCCAGCTGACCGACCCCCGCCATCCAGCCGGCCGGCCTGGCTGGCACCAGCCGCCCCTCCCCATCCCCAAACCCGCCGGCGTACACATGTGATAGATTCGGGCCAGGGTGACCGGCCGCACTGAGGGACACGGACAATAAAACGGCAGCCCCACAGACGCCCTGCAACGCACTGCGAGGCGCTATGACGGATGGTGTGATTAGAAGTGCGGCCGCGGCCATCCTTCGCGCGCGACAGACGGAGCGTATGCAGCCGGCCGCCGCTAATGGTCCATGCTGCACACACAGACCGCCTAATCAGTTTAAAAGGTGCATGGATTGTGTTAGAAAATGCGCTTGCATGAATTAAGAGCGCCGCGCCGTGGCCCCGCCGGGACCAATGCTACTTAGTGGCGTGGTCACAGCGGTCACAGTGCGGGCCGAACCATCGTGAAGACATGCACCGGACAGCTGTCGCACCGTGGACCGCACCACTGCCACACCACGAACCTGAGTGCCGCCACAACATGGACCGGAAAACTGTCGTAGCATGGATCGGCCTACTGTCACGCCATGGACCGAACCGCTGCCACAACATGGACCGGGCCACTGCCACAGTACGGACCTGAGTACCGCCACAACATGGACCAGAAGGCTGTCGCAGCATGGTTCAGCCCACTGTCACATCATGGACCGGAAAACTGCCGTAACATCGACCGGCCTACTGTCACATCATGGACCGAACCATTGGAACAACTCCACAGAACATATTTATAATTACTGTTGCATTTACTCGCCGTACAATACAAGGCTCAATGCTGAACATGTATTCATACTGTCCCCTTTCAAGAGCAGTGAACGAAGCCGCATTACGCACTATGCTTATGAAGTAGACATAATACTTCCCGACAAATGAGGAAGCAAACATCTGCAGTGGATAAACTAGAGTTTCAGCTTTTTGTTGGTCAGCTGTTCTGTCATTGAATAAGCTGTTCGATGTGGTATGGGGCCGAATAGGAATACGGAATAACATCGGTTGATTCGGAAAACTTCAGCTCTCCTCCTCGACACCAGAAGTTCAGAATATCTGAATGCATAATGCCGTCCCGGAGCGAAGTAATCTATCTGAGCTATTGCAAAGCTGATTCGCGGTGGCTGGAAAGTAGAGACAGCAATCGTACAAAATCGGTTCGGCTTACTCGCCGGGCGAGAGTCCGAAGATGTCTGCCGAGCCCTTTAGATGTCTGTCACACCAGCAGCACTTTGTCGCGGCTCCCCACGTGGCTTTCATCCGGCCGAGCCAGGGAAACGCCACCTGGTGGCTTCTAAGGGCTGCCAAAGTCGGCCGAGCGACGACGTTAGCGCGACAGAGGCGATAAAGCCGCGCCCCATTACCGCCGCCGGCGGTGAGCTGTTTGGCAAACGCGCTGCCGGCCACCAGGTGCGAGAACGGCGGCTGGGCCGGCGGCGCTGTCACCACCACAGGCTGTTCAGTGCCGGCCGATCAGGCGGCGGCGCGGCGGCGGCGCCGCCACATCTCAACGGTACTCACGGGTGCGACGACGCCGGCGGCAGCGTCGGCCGCCCGGTGGAGGACACTCAGGTCGGGCTGGCCGGCCGCGGCCTGCGCACTTACCTAGAAAGAGAACAGAGAGACGGCGTTGATTGTGGTGTTACTCGGACCGGCACAAACAGGCTATCAGAACCTGACCGCCCCCGGGGGCGGCGGCAATCGTGCACCCCAGACGATGGCGTGGTGGCGGGGCGGCGCGCCGGCGCGTCAGCATACCGCCCCCGGGAGACGCCGCCGGCGATTAACGCGATTCGGCGGCGGCGGTCCCCGAACGGCGCGCCACAATTGGCGCACCGACGCTCGTGCACGCCGGCAAATGCGGCGCGGCTCGACGCCGGCGCGCCACACGCGGCGCTGGCGGGCCGTCAGCGTCATCGTCGACGACGACGCGCCAGTCGGGCTGTTTACCAGCCAGTCAGATGGATGGGTCGAGCCGGGACCTCCAGCAGCCCGACCAATGTCGTCCGTCAATGAGTCGATTACGGCGCCGACGATAACAGCGCACTTTGTCCAGCGCGCGCCGCCCGTGGGACCGGAATCAGTCCCACCTTCATTACCGACGCCAACCCCACGTGCGCTGCAGCAAATCGTGATGGAGCGGCACGTCGGGCGCACGGCCACTGCCCGCCTCCTGGGTGCTGGACGGCCACCGTCCGCCTCCTGGGTGCTGGACGAGCGCGCGATCACCGCCCGCCTCCTGGGCGCTGGACGAGTGCACGACCACCGCCCGCCCCCTGGGCGCTGGACGGCCACCGTCCGCCTCCTGGGCGCTGGATGCGACGAACACGTCTTCGAACGAACCTTGGGTTCTTTTGCGACGCATTCGACTGCTAGGCCAAATATAGCGTGCCATGTTATCACGCCGATTGATCGCGGGTGGACCCGATAATCTCGCCAGTTGTGGGGTTTGAACCCACAATTTACGATCAAGAGTCCAACGCCCTACCGACTGAGCTACCGCGACCAGCGCCGAACCCGTCCTGAGCGGCAAAAAGCGGCCAGACATTTCATGGACGAAGCGTCTCCACCCACATCTGACTGGCAACACAGGCACAAACAATGACGATGGTGGCAGTTGTGGAGTTGACGCTACACAGTGTTAGCACCAGGGCATAGCCGTGTGAATAACATAACGGTGTGCAGGAATGATCTCAAAGGGCATGTGCATGCGGGGGAGGGAGGGGCTGCAAAAATCATTTTGAAGTCGTTTGTTTCCATGTAGGGCTAGAAAACCAATACTAAACCTCCCAAAGTTACCGGAACACTTGTCCCTTTTCCAATGCTACGCACCTAATTTTTTTTTGCTCCCGGAATATCATCTGCGGAGAAATGTGATATGTGAGTGCTCTTTGACCTCTAGGTACGCTCGTGCCGAGCACGTGCCCAGTTTGGACTTTGGGACACGACTGACAGCTGTACTCCCTGATTCTCCTTCACTCAACGGTTCATGTTCAAAGCTTCCACTGAGGCAGCGGAAACATTAAAAGGTCGGAAAACGTAATAGACATCTTTAGCTGATCGCGGTCAGCGGCGCAGTCAGGATTTTCTTGAGGGGGGTCCAATCCCTCAAAAATGTCATGAAACAGTTAGTTATTATGGTTTAGGGGCGCATCGACTACATAGGTCATATAGCGCCCATATGTCATGAAACAGAGAACGCTTTCGACGCGCGAAACGCGCCGAAAATTTTTGTTCTGCGCTGTGAAAATATCAAAATTTCTTGTTTCAACTAGTGTATTTTGTTACAAAGGGGAGGGGAGCTGGGCCTCCGGGCTCCTTTGAATGCGCCTTTGATTACGATTGCATAGCTCAGTGTTGACATCAAATGAATGTAGCATAATTTTGTTTTTATTAATTCCTCCAAGTAGCGCTCGCATACTCATATAAATAACTAAAATAACTAATAACTCACATAAATTTCAAGCGAACTACCGTGGAGTACTGGTAATCCACGGTAGTTGTGTGGAGTACTGGTAATCCACGCGCCCTACGGTACGTCGTCATTGACCGTCACAGGTATATACAAATTGACTCACACGATGGTGTGACATTGTATTCTTGACGGGTGTTTCAATATGCGCAGCGTGCCAAAGACGCCCTAAGATTAATATTAAACCGATCCCGGTGAGTGGACATCACTGATGATCTGCTCACATTCCACTATGATATGCCACAGCACCAGAAATATATTTGCCAATTCGCAGGTATGGAACTACCAGAGGGCGTAGGTACGTCAAAGACAGCTGAGGACCAAGATACTTTGAAGTCGATTCTGGGAATATATCCAAATGCATAAAGCAAATGAAACAAATCAAAGAATTAAAACGAAAAACAAAATAGGCTTAATGATTAAGGTTCTAAAACGTTCGAGGTCGTGACACCTTACCCCTCCCCGTTCCTGCATCTCCGCTGGCAGCTGCCGGCTTCGATTTCCTCGATTGAGCGCAGAATGACACCATTGCTGCCAGTGGAGCAAAAGCGCGCTGCCAGCACGGATTGATCGTACGGTGCGATGGCGCTCGTCTGATGCGGTGGCCAACACCTGGTCAGAGGCGTCACCAGGCGGGCCGACAGTGCCACTGCCGGGTACATGTCGACACGGTCTGGTCAGAGGCGTCACCAGGCGGGCCGACAGTGCCACTGCCGGGTCACATGTCGACACGGTCTGGTCAGGCGTCACCAGGCGGGCCGACAGTGCCACTGCCGGGTCACATGTCGACACGGTCTGGTCGCTGCGTCACCAGGCGGGCCGACAGTGCCACTGCCGGGTCACATGTCGACACGGTCTGGTCAGGGCGTCACCAGGCGGGCCGACAGTGCCACTGCCGGGTCACATGTCGACACGGTCTGATCAGAGGCGTCACCAGGCGGGCCGACAGTGCCACTGCCGGGTACATGTCGACACGGTCTGGTCAGAGGCGTCACCAGGCGGGCCGACAGTGCCACTGCCGGGTCACATGTCGACACGGTCTGGTCAGAGGCGTCACCAGGCGGGCCGACAGTGCCACTGCCGGGTACATGTCGACACGGTCTGGTCAGCTGCGTCACCAGGCGGGCCGACAGTGCCACTGCCGGGTCACATGTCGACACGGTCTGGTCAGAGGCGTCACCAGGCGGGCCGACAGTGCCACTGCCGGGTCACATGTCGACACGGTCTGATCAGAGGCGTCACCAGGCGGGCCGACAGTGCCACTGCCGGGTCACATGTCGACACGGTCTGGTCAGAGGCGTCACCAGGCGGGCCGACAGTGCCACTGCCGGGTCACATGTCGACACGGTCTGGTCAGAGGCGTCACCAGGCGGGCCGACAGTGCCACTGCCGGGTACATGTCGACACGGTCTGGTCAGAGGCGTCACCAGGCGGGCCGACAGTGCCACTGCCGGGTCACATGTCGACACGGTCTGGTCAGAGGCGTCACCAGGCGGGCCGACAGTGCCACTGCCGGGTCACATGTCGACACGGTCTGATCAGAGGCGTCACCAGGCGGGCCGACAGTGCCACTGCCGGGTACATGTCGACACGGTCTGGTCAGAGGCGTCACCAGGCGGGCCGACAGTGCCACTGCCGGGTCACATGTCGACACGGTCTGGTCAGAGGCGTCACCAGGCGGGCCGACAGTGCCACTGCCGGGTCACATGTCGACACGGTCTGGTCAGAGGCGTCACCAGGCGGGCCGACAGTGCCACTGCCGGGTCACATGTCGACACGGTCTGGTCAGAGGCGTCACCAGGCGGGCCGACAGTGCCACTGCCGGGTACATGTCGACACGGTCTGGTCAGAGGCGTCACCAGGCCGGCCGACAGTGCCACTGCCGGGTACATGTCGACACGGTCTGGTCAGAGGCGTCACCAGGCCGGCCGACAGTGCCACTGCCGGGTACATGTCGACACGGTCTGGTCAGAGGTGTCACCAGGCGGGCCGACAGTGCCACTGCCGGGTCACATGTCGACACGGTCTGGTCAGCTGCGTCACCAGGCGGGCCGACAGTGCCACTGCCGGGTCACATGTCGACACGGTCTGGTCAGAGGCGTCACCAGGCGGGCCGACAGTGCCACGGCCGGGTCACATGTCGACACGGTCTGATCAGAGGCGTCACCAGGCGGGCCGACAGTACCGATAAAATGTGGTGAATGCATTTCTTTGCGAACTTTGATAGGTGTACTCTTTTGTGTCGGAAGGAAACATTAACTACCTGAGCTGCACCATACGCCTTCTTTTTCAAGTAGCTGTAGTTAATTATTTACATCAAATAACAAGAAGGTGCGGCATTTAGTTGACCCTTGGCCAAGTGTAATTGTTAACTATAATCATGTTTCCTCACTGCAACACATACGACTTGACC
>JAOTOM010000599.1:0-22271 GCA_034440615.1 Ashinkailepas kermadecensis
GAGCTGGTGTTGGAAGGGGTGTGGGTTTAGGTGTGGAGAGCGTCGCTGCGTAGCTTCGCCCGGTGGTAGGTGCGGTGTGGAGAGGTGCAGTTGTGGCTGTGTGAGTGTCAGTGGTGGTGTGGCATAGGTGCTGTCGTGCTGTTGCGTGTGACACCCGATGTGTTGTCGCATACCGGCATACCTCCCTCTCGTATGCCCACTTGGGGCAGTCGGGGTTGGTGCGGGTGTGGCCCATCACAGCCTGCACACTTCCTTTCGGAAGAGTTGCAGTCGGATGCCGCGTGGTGACCGGCGCACTGGCTGCATCTTGAGTTGGTGACGCGCATGCGCGTTCGCCATGTCCATAACGCAAACAGAACCGGCACCGTAGTGGCAGGGGCACGTAGGAGGTGGACCTCGTAGGCCTTGTTGTGTATGTGGACATGTGATGGTAGGTGTTGGTGAGTCGAAAGTCAGTAGTAGAAGTTTGTGAGTCGAACGTGTGTCCCGTTTAATCTGGCTGATTGTAACTGTGGCGTCCAGGAGGGTTGAGGCGTCGAATAGTGCGGCGATGCTGTCAAGTGGCAAGTTATCCAGCTCTGGGGCGCAAATGTAACCCCGGCTGGTGTTCAAGGCGCGGTGTAACGTGAAGGAGCAGCGCTGGTTGTTAAAGGTGGTTGTGTTTAGTAGAGTTTGTGTGTCCACGCTGCTCTGTGTTTCGACTATGATGTGTGTGGTGTGCATGTGGACCTTGAATTGTGTTGAATTAAGAATGTGTCTGAGTGTCCTCTCGGGAGTGAAAGGCGACTCCTGTGTGATGTTGTGTCCTGTTTCTGTGTACGCTCCTACTAGGTAGGTGCCTTGTGTGGTGCTTGCGGCGGCCGCCATGGTGTGTAAGGGTTTGGTCCCCCCCCCGCAAGTGTCCCTCCTGACTGAAGAACTACCCGGATTCGTTGCACCCTGGACCGAGCTTTCGCTCTTCGGTCCCTGCCCCGGCCTCAATGGCCCAAGACAGTGGGATCGTCACCGTTAGGTTTCCTGTCGGGGGGGGAGGGAGGTTAGTTGGGAGACAGAGAGTAGTTGGGGATATGGTGAGGGAGGTTTTCCTTCTAGATTCGCAGGAGTGCTCCTCTAGGGTCCCTGGATCTCTTCGTGTCTTGGCTTCTTCTGCTGCTACAAGTTTGTCTTCCGCTCAAACCTTGGACCTTCCCGGATCTCTTCTTGTTTGCAGACTGCGGGCGCCGGTCGTGCTCTGAGAAGAGCGGTGTCTGATCTCGCGCCCAGTGTGTCCTCGACGACGTAGGTACCTACCTTTTTAGGAACAAATCGGACAAAAGCTACAGTCATATAGGTGACGTTGATCGAGCGACGTCGCTAAAATGGAGAAACATGTGTAACAGAGTTGGTTTTCGGGGCAACTTAATCCCAGAAATTCAGCCCCCTCCCCACAGTTCGCCTGGCGCAACAGTTTCCGGCACATACTTGGCGCCAGCCTGTCCGGCTGACGTAGGCAAGCCGCCGCGCTGCGATCGGGGCCGAGCCATGGACCTTGCCCGGTACCCCTGCCTCTCCGGCGCCCCGCCGCTGCCGCTGTGACCTCGATACCCGGCCGCCGAGACCAAACCCCTCCCCTCCGGTCCAGGTACCTCGGTACCCTGACGCGGCCGTCGCCGTCTTCAGATGATGAAATGTCTGGGGTGATGTGAGTGTGAATGCCAGTGAGGTGATGTGACCGTCAGTGGGTGCTGTATGTCAGTGATTATATTATGGGAACAAGGTGTATAGATGACAAATGACAGGTGTGTCCATGGATGTTAGATGCCAGCTGTCAGTGGGCTGCGGTGATTTGACCGTCGAGTGTCGCTATTGTGTCAGGCGCTGTGTCGCCAGACCAGAGTCTGCAGTACCGCGCCTCTGCCAGTCAGGCGCCGTTGTTGTGGATCACCAGTGTCCGGTGAGGTGCAGACTCAGCAGTGATTCCCACGGAGGGACTGAGATTCTGAGCTGAGGTAGTCTGTCTCTGATGTCTTAGAGAGACAGCGCGCCCGCCTGCAGTAGAGTTCACATAGTTCGCCATTGTTCTCTAGCCAGGGCCGATGTCCTGGACTGAGTCACGTGACCATGACGTAATATGGGCGTAGTCTGGGTCTTACCTCGCGAGGGAGCCGAGGACTCGCTCTCTTGTCATCGGGCAGTCGTCGCGAGCGGTCGCCAAAGGCGGGCGGCTGGCCGCCGCCAGTCAGCCGCCGGTCCCATACGTCTGAGCGTACGTCTGAGGTACGTCTGAGCGACTCTGACTAGAGTCGCTGTGCAACTGCTGAGATGTAACCCCTTGAATACTTGGGAAAGTAGCGTGTATGAAGACCGGTCTGTATGTAAGCCGAAATATCTGTTGCCACTGCTGCCTCTTGGAATAATCTAACTTGTGACGGGAGATGAGAGACAGAGATGTTGTATGAAGATGTGACTGTCAAGAGGTATGAAGATGTGGGATGGGCATGTGAATCGTGTGTGAAGCAGTTATGCCTGTCTGTGTGAAGATGAAGCTATAGTATTAACGCGTATATCACGCTGCGCCATTAACGTCTGAGCATTGTGGCCGTTGACTGTTGATCAATTGCACAACATAAAAGTGCTGGATTTTGGGTGCCTGTCAAGAGATGGTCGAATCGTAGCTCTGAGATGAAGGTTCTGAGCTATTTAATTTATACCCGGGGTCTTAAATATCGTCCAACGTCGAGGTCTGACTAGCTATCTACGTGCCAAAAGGAAGTTTGACTATTAGACATCTGGAGAAAGAAAATATGTCTGATAAGCTCTGGGAGCAAAACTTCTCTACACATGGCAGCACAGTCAATGTCGCAGTCAGTCGCATGCGCTCCCCGATTCGAAGCCGGCTCAACAGACGAGCAGTCTCAGCAGCGACAACATGATGATATACCAGACGAATCTGCCCATGAGTCAGATGGGTATGCCATGCTTTATTGGCACTTGCCTAAGAGAAGCAAGCCATTAAATCTGACTGCCCTTGCGGAGCCACTGGACGCTACCGATACCGGTGCAAGACAGGCATCCAAAATATTGACATCGTTTCTGTCGCTTTGGGAGAAGTGTGGATGTAATCATGAAATCGAAGGCGCGAAAAGCTATTGATGTGAGCAGAAAGTGTTGCATAGAAGCATATGGTATGGCGAAGGACTGTGCTGCTGTATTTTGTGATGGCCGTGAGTCACGGCCGAAAAATGGAAATCGGCCGAACAAATTTCAAGTTAGGGTTCGCTAAATAAAAAAAAATCCCACCGCCGGACCACAAAAATCGGCGCTGATGCGCTTCCCGTATATCCGCAAAAGGGAAGTGTTCTTGGCAACACTAGCGACTTGTTTGATGTATATTAATATGCTATATCGTTTCAAGGCCATGTTAGGTCACCGAGGTCAAGTCAGGTCAAGTTCATGACAGGTTAATGGAACCAAACTTGATCAACTGGAATGTTGTCATAAATGCACTACTGTTTGTCGTTTGTACTGTTTGTCATTGCGTTTCCATACTTTATTCATGTACTTCACTCCTTTCTTCGCGAAGCCGATTGCGCCGAGCTGCCCGACGGAGCAGTCTGGCGGGCGGCCCGGTTCCGGTGACTAGAACAGGTAACTGACCTGATAAAGTGCTGCTATATAGGTGACCTGAGGTCAAATGTCGGGTCTAGCATCTGTATTGCATCATTCCTAATGTCAAAACATCATTGATGCCCATTTTGGAGCATTTAAACACACTCACAGCGATCCATAACAATGACAAGCCAAGCCACGCAAAATAAGAAAACTTTGACAAATGTGACCTCATTTGACCTTGAAGATATTGACCTAAGGTCATGAACTTTGCACACAATAGAGTTCACTACCGTACCCATCCACCCAGCGAATTTCGTGCCTCCAGCTTTAATAGGAGCTGAGATCTTATGAGGGGCGGAATCCGCCCCCTGCCCCTCCAGTGCGCGTAATTTTCAGAGGCCCTCCAGGGCGCGTGTTAAAAGATGATTGTACGCCATGTCCCTGCAAATATGCATCCCGGGCATGTGCATGTAGTTCATTTTGCGTATGACGGAAAGCAATCCGGGCACAGTGTCGCGCAAAAGCTCAAAGATTTTCTGCATGATCGTATGGCAGGTGCGCAAAACATTGCCTTCATTGGTGGCAATGGAACCAGATCGGTTGCTTGGTGGAAGGGGTGATGGATGGCACATTTTGAACAACTGATGGGGCGACCTGTGGGTCGAATTCTTTGCTTGTGCCACCGTGCGGAATTTCCCCATCGAGCTCTGTTTGGACTGCTGGACGGAAAAACGGCCGGGCACAGCACGTTCTCTAGGCCAATCTGAAAATGTATTGTGGGAAATGTCCACAAGCTAGATGTCGTTGGCATGGCGACACATAAACCTGCCGCTGCTTCAAGCATGGCCGCCGATGTGTTAATCACCTAATGGCATGCGAGTCTGTCCGGGTATTGAGCAGACTTAGGTGATTCTAAGTCTGCGAGCGAAAGACTGTTCTGCTTGTGCATACTGATTGGAAACCGCATGGATTATACTGTGTCCCAGGTCGGGTCAGTCAGGCTTCAACATCAGCTTCCAAATGATACATGTTCGAGACACCGGTGATATGTCATTTGCAAGCCAATATAGCCTAGAGCTCATATCACATTTTATTTCTTAGGTTTCGGCTCAGAGGTGCACAAACCTGCGAACTCGCCTACCAGCGCAGATGACAGATATTGGCTGAAACAGTGTCGTTGTTGTGCTAGATAATCAGTATTCGAATAAGGAAATGTATTCACCACATAAAGAAGATATATCACTTCAGGAAATACATTTTAACGCTAAAAATATTTAATGTACAGATTATTGTTGGTTATTTCACAAGCTATTCGCTTATATTCGGTATGCTATCACTGCAATTTCGGAACAGGATATTTGGTAGCGATAACTCTTTTGGGACAGATTCCGGTGCACAATATCGGATGCACGCAGCCAGGCTGAACCAAGGCGATATATACCAGGTGGCGTCATCCCTACTGCGCAGCTTTTTGCGCAGGTCCATAAATGACGTCATCAGGGGTACACACTTAACATGGGCCAGCGGCTTACACGCTCCGAAGATACGCAATGTGTGTACACTACGGGGGAGAAAACGAGGGTTTAGGACAGGGTTTCCCAAACCCATGGTCGCGACCCTTTTAAGGGTCGCGAAGACTTTTCTGAGGGTCGCGGACGACCCTCAAGGAAGGTGACAATTTTTTTTCTCAGACCGACAGTGCCATAAGGACCACGTGAGAGGCAGACATTCCTTTTTATGGGGGCAACTGTAAGCCCCCGTGCCAGCTCAGCAACGGGGGTGGAACTTTCAGAAAATGATTTGGGGGACGAAATGCCTGGAGGGAACAGGAAGACCTTCAGTCGAGAGGCCACATCAGCGCCACATGTTAAAATATGAAATTATTGGGGAAGGTGGGCTCACGTCAGTCTTAAAGGGGGCTAACGCCTCCCAAAAGTAAGTAAAATTTCACTCTAGTTAGTAAAATTTCACTCTAGTAATACATGCCCTGGCCGCTCCAAAAGCGGCCAGGCATGTATTGGTGGCATTCCAAAGCAATGCGTTCAGGACTAGATTTGTATCATTCCAAAACGCTCCTACGCGTCGGCGTAGTCGACCTAGTCGGCTTCTGTGCTTGTTCCGGTTCAGATCATGAATGAATGATCGCAATCAAAGTTCATGGAGCAAAGGGATTTTGCATGTCGTTCTTTCCAATCAATGTTCATAGGCCAAATGATAGATGCAAGCAACAATGAAGTGGCATACGTCACACCTGCCACATAGTACTGCCAGAGCCAAGAGCAGTGCCAAGTGCAGCCAGAACGGGCAAGCATAGTGAGCGCCGCTAGTCTGTCCCTGGTCACAGCGGCAGCAGCAAAACACGCCAACAGGACAGCGGGACTGGGCGATACAAGAGCATTGTCAAGTGCCCCCAGGACGGGCCAGTACAGGAATCGCAGCCAACCCGTCAATCGTCACAGTCGCAACAGCAAAACACGCTAACAATACGGCAGGATCGGGTGACACGAAAGCAGTGCCAAGTGCCGCCAGGACGGGCAGCACAGGGGGCGCCGTCAGTCCGCTAACTGGCGGTCACGGGGGCAGCAGCAAACACGGAGAAAAAGAGCAGAACCGGGCGACACGACACGATACACAGCAGGGACGGTGACAGATGACCGGCAGTGTTGGTTGGTTAGTTGGTTATTGGTTTTACGACACGTCGACCGTTGAGTCATGTAGCGTCGCCAATCTCTCACGCCGATTGGTCGCGGGCGAAGAGTAGCGACAGGTGAGACTCGAACCCACAACCTTTCGATTGTGAGACGAGCATCTTACCCCTAGTCCACTCGTCCCCTATGACGACCGGCAGTGTAAGGGTGGACATCCTATCGCTGGCTGGTGACATGCTGGCGCACCTGCCTAGATGCCCGCCTCTCTGCGCTCTGCCGAACAGAATTCTAGTCCAACCAGCCGATGCGCACATGCATCCCAACTCGAGTCAGCCTCCGTGCCACACAGACATCTAGCCTCGGCCGCCGGCTGCTGATGACGCCTCCCAGGCACCTCGCAATGCTGGCCTCGCCGGTGCAGGTTGGGCCCAGGATGGAGCAGAAATAAGAATTCAACTGGTCTACCAGCACCGTCTACCAGGTTTGTGGCACGTAGAGCCGGCCGCAACCGATGGTAGTGAGCCAAGAGCTGGACACAGTTGTCAGGAGCGCCTCCGGTGGTTCAGACGTCGAACAGCCAAGCGCTGTATTGACACGCCTCATTTTGTAGGCGACGAAGCCGGCAACGACAGCAAGGCCGTCACGCTCCAGTTCCAGTTTACTGATGGTGGTCGTGCTATATTCATGTGAATTGAAGTGGCATCAAACTAGTTGAACTGATTCTTCATTTAGCTATACAAGCATAAGATTCTCCAAAATACAGCAAGCACAACAGACATGCATGATTCAACACTTCATACCATACAAATCTGGTAGGCAGGTTAATTCATGGAAAGGCCCCAGGTTTTTGAGAAGGGGGATTTTACAATTTAAAAAAAACCTTCACCTCCATAAAAAAAAAAAAATAATAATAGAGGTAAAGTGGTTGGACCAAATTAATGAGTTGGTTTCATGAACTCTATCCGCTCTTTTTCACTTTGCCAACTAAATCTTGCATGTATTTCCATCTCTTGCAAACTTAAGCATGTTGATTGAAAAACTCTATTCTTTCCAGATGTTTCTTCCAGATGTTTTAAAAATAAACCCTAGGATACTGACACTGAATTTTAGGCCACCTTCTCTATCTCAATCACAATATGTAGGATAAGCACAATATGTAGGATATATTATTACAGTTTAAGGTAAACACTGAACACGTTTTATGCACATTATACACCTCCATGAAGCATACAAAGGGGCTATGTTTAGTTAATTTGAGCTAGGTTAGGGTTTTGTGGGAAGTTTGAGAAATAAAAAAATTGGGGGTGTGGGTGATTTTCTTTTAATTGAGTTTTCTTCAAAAACAGTTCAGGATAGGTTAGGTAAGGTTATGTTTTTTAAATTAACTTGAACATTTTTTTAAAAATGTTCAGACATTTTCCATTTTAACAAAAATAAATTGCTTTCTTGCATAGATGGCTAAGCTAGGTTAGTTTAGGTTATGCAACATCATTTTCCTTCATTTGGAACATTACCTTTTATGCAAGGGCGTCGCCATCGGGGGGGTAGGGGGGGCAGTCGCCCCCCTGTCGTGAGACTGGGGGGCGCCGACCCCTGAAATTTGAGGAGGCCCCTATCCGGAAATGCACAGGAAAAAAAGTGAGCAAGGAGGCCGACGGAGACATGAGAGGAGGCCTCCAAGACGTGAAAGGAGGCCCCTAATTCGAAGAAGGAGTCACCTAGGAGAAGATAGCAGGCCTCAGAAATCAAGAGAGTGCCAATAATTGGCACGGAGGCCCCCAGGAATGCAAAGGAGGCCCCCAGGATTGCAAAGGAGGCCCCCGTGATTACAAAGGAGGGCCCCAGGATTGTAAAGGAAACCCCCAGGATTGCAAAGGAGGCCTCCAGGATTGCAAAGGAGGCTCCCATGATTGCAAAGGAGGCCCCCGGATTACGAAGGGAGGCCCCCATGATTGCAAAGGAGACCCCAGGATTGCAAAGGAGGCCCCCAGGATTGCAAAGGAGGCCCCCAGGATTGCGAAGGAGCCCCCCAGGATTGCAAAGGAGGCATCCAGGATTAGAAAGGAGGCCCCCAGGATTGCAAAGGAGGCCCCCAGGATTGCAAAGGTCTCCAAGATTGCAAAGGAGGCCCTCAGGATTGCAAAGGAGGCTCCCATGATTGCAAAGGAGGCCCCATGATTGCAAAGTAGACCCCCAGGATTGCGAAGGATGCCTCCAGGCTAGCGAAGGAGGCCCCCAGGATTGCAAAGGAGGCCCCATGATTGCAAAGGAGGCCCCCAGGATTGCGATGGAGGCCCCCAGGATTGCAAAGGAGGCCTCCAGGATTGCAAAGGAGGCCCCCAGGATTGCAAAGGAGGCCCCCAGGATTGCGAAGGAGGCCCCAGGATTACAAAGGAGGACCCCAGGATTACAAAGGAGGACCCCAGGATTACAAAGGAGGACCCCAGGATTGCAAAGGCCCACATGATTACAAAGGAGGCCCCCAGGATTGCAAAGGAGGCCCACAGGATTATCAAGGAGGCCTCCAGGATTGCAAAGGAGGCCCACAGGATTACAAAGGAGGCCCCCAGGATTGCAAAGGAGGCCCACAGGATTATCAAGGAGGCCCCCCAGATTGCAAAGGAGGCCCACAGGATTGCAAAGGAGTCCCCAGGATTGCAAAGGAGACCCCCAGGATCGCAAAGGAAGCCTCCAGGATTGCAAAGGAAGCCCCCAGGATTGCAAAGGAGGCTCCCGTGATTACAAAGGAGACCCCCATGATTGCAAAGGAGGCCCCCAGGATTGCAAAGGAGGCCCACAGGATTACAAAGGAGGCCCACAGGATTATCAAGGAGGCCCCTTGGATTGCAAAGGAGGCCTACATGATTGTCAAGGAGGCTATCACATCAAGACCTTTAAAAAAAATAGAACTCGTTGTCCAAAAGTTCACACCGAGATTCGATCGAATGGACCCCAGCACCGGAAAATTAAGAACAGTTCCGGCAAAAATTACCCGGAGGGCTTTTATACTCCGAAAGGTGCCATCGGCTGAAAAAAAAAACTCCTTCGGTGGCCGCAGTGGCATATCAAAGGGGCAAATGCCCCCTCCCTCCTAAGAGGGATATGCTCCCAAGAATCGAGCCGAGGCTTTCAAAAGTCGCGCTGGGGCCACAAAAATTCGCGTCGGTCCACCAGAATTCGCGTAGGGGCTCCAAGTAAATACGGCGGGCCCCAGAAAACTCTCTCCGCCAGGCCCGAAAATCTGCAACAGGAACCGCCAAGATCGCGTTGGGGCCACAGCTAAGTACAACGCGCCCCGCAAACTCGAACCGGTCCCACCAAATATCGCGCTCGGACCCACAATTCCCATCGGTAGTACCACAAATTTGGTCTGGGCATAAAAAATTCACGTCGGGGCTGCCAACAATTGGCGTCTAGGGCTCCACATAAGCACCGTGTGACCCCCAAAGTCGCATCGGTATCCGAAAAAGAAAGCCGGAGCCCTCCAAAATAAGGAGGGATTCCAAAAAAAAAGTCCGGGTCAGGAAAATGGTCCTGGAGCACCGAACATATCATCAGATGCCTTGACAAATCGCATACGCCATCGGAAAACATACCGGAGCTCGAAGAAAATCTTGGTGAGATGGAAAAACATGGCGCCAGGAACTCGAAAAATCAGGCCGAGATTCGGAATTTAAAGAAAATTCAGAAGAGGTCCACAAAAATCGCGTTGAGCCCAGATAACTGGCGTTGGGTCCCCGGAACCACGCGCCTGGGCGCGATAAGTTGCGCTAAGACCCAGAAATACCGCACCGAAGACCCAAAATCATACTGGGCCCCACAAATGTGCGTCAGAAGCCCCAAATAAACACAGCGGGAACCTAAGAGCACAACGAGGACCGAAAATGTAACTGGCCCTCCAAAGCGCAGTCTCGCAAAAAGCGACAGGGCCCGAAAACATGCGTTGCAACCCTAAATAAATATAGCGAGAACTCTAAAAAAAAACACAAAAAAACACCAGAAGCTCTCAAGGCACACAGGGGACATGCGACCGCACAAGGGCCTGAAAAGAGGCTGTGGTCGCAATAAGCAACATGGTCCCAAAACGAACAAAAATACCGGGCACTAAATAAATACATTGAGATCATTGAAAGCGCCCCGACAACTACGAAAAATCATCGGTGCACAAAGAAGCAACAAACCCTAAAACGAGCAGGGGTTTCGAAAATGCGTTGGGCCTCGAACAAAAATGGATTGGAGCCCTAAGACACATCCGTAGACAAAGAAATACGAAACGGGTCAAAAGAAGTGCACTCAGGCAGGGCCTCGGTTCGGTAGCCAACCTGAAAGCATGTTTAATCAAATATATGAGGTGCATCAAAGCTCAGCGGGTATCCGCATTTCTTCATCATAAAATATGGGAAGTAGGGAACTAGTGATCAAATTTAATTAATCGAATTTTCGCAGCGAACGCCCATACAAAGCATTTCATCACGTCAGATAAGGCGCAAGTCTATCATGTGGCAGCAATTAGCAAAGTGTAGGAGGCCCAGCAGAATCCGTAGCATCGCACGAAGTGTGGCGAATGCACCGAATGCGCAAGATGGGTGTGCACATGCACTAACGCTGGTGTCGTGGCGACCTAAAACTATGAACTGGAATGTCTGAAATTGGTAAATTTTACATTTTAAAGTGAGCTCTGTAGGTGTAATTTCAGCAGTGCAAGGTGACTTATCAAGGGATACCAAAAGAATACATTCGAACAGGGTGGGGGAGCCAGGGTTGAAATCCGACGAATCAGAAACGATAATGGTAGATTAGGCCCCTCGACGGGATAATTTAGTTGGTCACTAATTATTTTACATAAAAAGGTCCCCTTTGACAGAATAGTCGGCGAAATCGGAAGACTTTTTATTGAGTAGGTGGACCCCTCCAAATACGTTTTCCCCCTTCCCCTTGACGCAAATATAGGTACGTCACTGGTCTCCCAATAATTTTCAGAAACATACGTGCATGGAGCAAAGCCAACATTGAGGGGCAAATTCCCCCTCACAAGCATACAAAACAACACCGATGCCAGATATTAAATGAGAGAAATGAAGTTTTTAAATGTATTTTCTTCCTACAAAATTGTCTTCTGTGATTACAGCCTGTATGATTAGAGCTTCCCAGCTTCAATACCTTCTCAACGACATAATTTAGAAAACGGTACAGCACAGTGAAAACCGTGGGCGTGACTGCGTGGAATTTGAAGGTTTTGCTTATTTGTGCATTGTCATTGTTAAATTGTTGCATTGTCATTGTTACATTGTTGCATTGCCATTGATGCATTGTTGTTCAATGCTTGTTCTTGCCGTGATTTTATTCGCGGAGGATTTATGACTTTAGCTTCTGTGCCAAGTGCCTTGCAGCCAGCACCAAATGTTATAAAAATAAACAAATTCCTAAGATGATCAGAAAATCCACTTCTCCACTTCAATCCACTTCTCGTTGTCACCTTCGCGAAATTGTCGTCCTAGGACTGAGAAATTATCGTTTAAGCTTGTTTATGAGATCAAGCTGGTGGGAATGACTAACAGTAGTGATGAACCTAGCGATATTCAGTTAAACTTGGTGGACATAGAAATGGGTTGATCAATGGGAGATATCTTTAAGATATGCTCAGCACCAGCCCCACCAGCCCGCTGTAATCTAGAGGCCAGCGGGAAGATTCTTCTCGTCGATAAAGCATACAGATATTGGTTTGTATTGGCACTGACGTATTTATGCACGTTTGCTTATTTATACCCTGGTATGACTCAGTTCTCAGCGAAAAAAAAAGATTCTTGGTATTGCGCTTTGCGTAAATGATGCACCATGCCAAGAACAAACAAGACATCAATATGAAGCCATGTTCCCCATTCTGGAACCATACTAAGAGCCTACAAAATCAATAGGAGGCCCTAACACAGTGGAGGCCCCCTTTCGGGAGCAGGAGGCCCCCTATCAATATTGCCCCCCCTGGAAGAATTTTGTGGCGACGCCACTGCTTTTATGCTATATTACCCAACTCCAGGCCCATTTTTACATAGTATGCTGCCTCCCAACTGAAAAGTATGGATTTGCAGAGGAAATAAGTGTTCACATCATGTTCAGCACATTCACAAGTATTGCACTAGAAAAATAATTCCGTGAAATCAGAAATTATCTGAAACTGCAAATCTACAGGATAAGCGGCATCAACATACTAGATACCTAATACGGAACACATCTCAATTTCTATCACTAATTAACGACAGCAAAATCTGCAGCTAACCGTGCAACTACACACAAGATACACCACAACACAACACAATAAAACAAAATTCAACCAAAACGCGGGGACAGCGAACACAAGGTGTCAAATGAAGCACAGAACTTACAGGAGAGCTATGTAAACAACTGCGCCATTTATGACTCAACCACGTCATCTAAGAATTTGAGAAAAAGTGTGCCCCTAAAACGCTGCGGTTCGTGATAGTGATCGTCTAATTCGCAGCCTAACTGAAACTTATAAAATAACAGCTGAACAAGATTCTAAGTGCACAGACGCGATATTAGAAGATTTAGAAAGTGAGTTGAATTGAAAATATTTCCATTTTAATATACACCAAACTATTAAAACTGCCCTAAAGGTGCACCCCAGATGACGTCATTTGTACCATTCGAGGCGACACGCAGGAAGGCATAGGGATGACAAGGGCCTGTGCTGATCCATGGCGCAGCAGGCTGTCACAGATACGCCGTGACAGTTGATAGGGTTCGATTGCGGCGCAGTTTCCCAAACGTTTGCATGGGAAACGACGTACGACAGTTTCGAAATGTGATAGATTTATGGGTTTCAATGCTTGTAGGTGACATTCTTGACATTTTGTGCACCTCTGTTTCGGCTATACCGACATAACTAAAGGTGATAGCAGGCAAACCCAGTGACATGACTTATATTTGGGAATAGCCTGGTAAATATGTATGTATACGTCTAAGCTCAACAGAAACATTCAATCAAAATGTGTGCATCGACCTGACCTTCAACAATCCCTAGGTCACATCAGGGCACGCGGTATGGTCAGGCGAAATGAAATAGGTTCGAAGATTGAATATCCTCGCTACTTCACTTTTCAAGCATTCAGAAAGTGAGCTGTCAGTTTCCTCAGAAGAAGACCCGGATGTGACGTCAGACGCATCTGAAACACGCCCCGGGCGCCGGCATCAGTCATTGAGAGGCCAATCAGGAGCAAGGTGACCCACAGCATCTGAAGCACACACCCCGAGCACCAGCATCATTCGGCCAGATGGCGTGTTGCACCATTTGCCTCCTGCGGAAGCACCCATTGGTGTGCTTGGGGCGGGTAGGCCAATTTATGTCGATTAGAGGAGATCCGGATGTTGCCGACAGACACTGCATGTCGCGCGGTGGTCTGTCGTTCGCAGGCAGCCGCGACATCGGGCTGGACACCGCATGTCCAGCGGCGACGTGTCTGCTCGACCTGTGGCGCGTCCCCGTCGCGTCGCCCGTATTTGTTCTGCCTATTTGTTGAACGCCGGCCGCGGTGCAGGTGCGGGGTGTTCATGCGATGCGAGAAAGGGGTCACAACCCCTTTCTCTCCTTGTCTCAGCTGGCCCTTACCTTCATATATAAGCGGCGCGTCTACACCCCTGCTCTCTCTTCTTCTGTCGCCTTTGTCAAGTACACTGCACCTCTGCCGTCTCGCCGTCGCCAATATAAAAATGAGTGCTTTGAGCGAGTGTTGAAGTGATAAGTGGAACAGTGAGTGAGCAGTGGAAGTTAATTGATCAATCACGCGCAGCACTGCTTGACATGGCTGGGTCACCGTGCCTGACTGTTTTCTGCTTTTTTCCAGGTTTTTCATACTCCTTCATTTCCTAATGCCACTGCTCTCTTGGATTGGCGGGTCTCCTTTAGCACTCTTGAATTAGAGTGCTCTCGGTTAGGTCCATGCTCTCTTGAATTGGAGGGTTCCTTAACTCTTGAATTGGAGTGCTCTTAGCTAGGTCCTAGCCCTCTTGAATTGGAGTGTTCTTGATTAGGTCCATGCTCTCTTGAACTGGAGAGCTCCTTTGTCTTCCTTGAATTGTCCCCCTTGAATTGAACCTATAACCTCTACTATTACGTCCACCTTTATTTAGGTTACTTCGATTATTTCTTTACATTCTCCCATCATACATCTTTCCGACCTCTCACATTGCAATTATGTGTTTCTTCTCCTATTGTTATTCAAATAATTTCCTTTCACATGTTATTCCCACTTACTTCTCCCTCGCTCTCTCTCTTCTATGCCATTCCCTGTAGGCCTCTTGGCTATTCTACCCAATGCTGTAGGGCGCCACCCACATATATACAGTCCACTATCAGCGGTTGAAGACGGCGTCCGCAACACGGACGTGCCTGCATAACGTGACATGGATTCCACACTCATATTTGATACCTCCGGGCCCAATCCAGTGCTTGGACACTCCAAATTATGTTCGTGGAGTGGCAATGATGCGTGGGTTTCGTGCCCACCAATCTTTCCAGCTATGTTTATGTAAGATTGGTCGGTACAACATCTGGTGAGAGTGATTCGAGTCGCCACACATGGGAAGCGAGATGGTTCTCTGAATACCGACCTGACGAGGCCACAGCTGCCGTGGCCGGGTGGTCTGCTATACAAAGTCCCGACCTGACGAGGCCGCAGCTGCCGTGGCCGGGTGGTCTGCTATACAAAGTCCCGACCTGACGAGGCCGCAGCTGCCGTGGCCGGGTGGTCTGCTATACAAAGTCCCGACCTGACGAGGCCGCAGCTGCCGTGGCCGGGTGGTCTGCTATACAAAGTCCCGACCTGACGAGGCCGCAGCTGCCGTGGCCGGGTGGTCTGCTATACAAAAAAAAATATATTCAAGGTGGTGCAGTCGGTCACCGAACTATGTTACCCCTCAGTATTCCTCAAAACCATCGTTAGCCTTAGGTAATCTCCTTTTCTCCCGGAGCTCTCTTAAACCTCAAGGGCCCTCTCAAGTTGCCAGGGGCCCTTCCCATTTATCGACAGCTCTTATGGTTTAGGGAAGTTTCAAGAATATTTTAGCTCTGAGGCTTGCCCTTAGTATTCTCCACAGCAATCACCAGCCAATATATTTTTTGAGGGTAATCTATCAGGGGACCTTGTTCATCCATCAGGGACGGCTCTCGACATCAGGACATTTTCAGCCCCGTCCTCTCTTACTCTCGGATATCACTTCAACCCTCAGGGCCATCGAGGAGCCCGCACAGTCCTCAATAGTTATGTCCAACTTTTAGCTCGCGTCAATTTCATCTCGTATGTTGTGTCAGCTCATATCGAAGTATATTTAAATGTTCCTGGTTGAAATATTCCGTTTCATTGGTTCAGTTTGATATTTGGTGACCACACGCTGAACCCTGTATGTCACAGTTATCCTTTCCCCCGAAAATGCTTCACATCAGGTATTTAGCACCCAATTAGGCACCCTTGGTACCATTTTCGATTTAAAGAACATAAGTGCTCGCGATTTTTGTCCTACACAAGGTTGGATGCTAAAGCCCACGGGAAAATAATCCTTAGGTGAAAAACAAAATTTCTCATGCCTCTTCACCCCAAATTAGTTGTTGTTTCGGGCACGCTTTTGTGATTTCTGGGTTTGATCAGGGGCATGGGTATTATTTTATAAATTTTGAGGAGGAAAATACCCCCTTAATGTTTGCTTCGCTCCCCAATTATTTCACCTTATAACATGGACCCTATTGAGTGTACCCCCTCCAAATCCAATTGGGCCGGTCCATTGACATCATGCATGGTGACCTCCCCAATTATTTTCAGAAATGAACGTCCCTGATCAGGGGTGTCAGGTTTTCACACACAGAACAGACTGATGTATATTAAGTTTCTACTTAAGAAAATATTCTACTTCATTGGTTACGTTTATATTCGTTGACCACACGGCGACCTCTGGCCTCTGGCTTACGATGCCCCGATAAATATTATTTACTTCTTGCGCAGGCCCTAGAAGTGATTCACGCTACAGATTTAACATCCTGTGAGGCACAATTAGTGCGATTTTGGAGAAAAATGAATGGTTCGTTGTGGTGTTCGTCCTCCATAGATCGGCATGCTGCCTGCGGTATTTCAAGCAACACGTAAAAACCGGAAAGATTACTGCACATTTCGCCACGGACACTAGTTTCTAGTGCTCCGCGAAATGCCTCCAGGCATAATCTATGGCTTTAGGCTTAATTGGGATAGAAATGTATACATGCTATCATCCAATGAAGATGCTGCGTGTTTTGCAGGAAAATCTAAGGGATGGACCTTGTCACCCAGCATACCGCCCCACATTTCCCCTTAGGGGAAATTATTAATTAAGTGAAAAAAAGTGAAAGTGATGATGCTGTTTTGCCTCTGACAATTTTTCCTTCGGTTAGTGTTAATATTCCTCGGTTATGATTAGAGCTGCGGAGTGTTCGCATAGATGCCAAATGAATGCATGTTTGGTGGCTATTGATGGAAATATTATGTTTTCCTCGCTCAGTTTGATACTCAGTGTGATGTCACTGCGGCGTCCGTGGGTCCGGGCTTCCGAGGTTCCGGGAAACGTTGGACATCACATATGTAGCATCTAATGATGCAACACGTATGCATGTATGTAGCAACACAATTATGCTCTCTAAATTCGGATTTCCAATGCAATAATTGTAATAACGCGCAAGCAAATATAGCAAGTAGGATGTAAATTAAAGACCCGCTCAGGTACAAAGGCATGCCGGTTTACACAACACGTTGAAATCTTGGAAACGGATATAATACGTGCGCAACCATTTCCTCTACCATAAAGGCTAGTGCACGAGAAAAGAGAAGAAAAAATGCTTCCACAATGAGTACTTGCAGATCTGTTAAATATATGTGAGAAGTATGTCCACCCCGGCGTACTTCTGCATTTCCAACAAATTCCCAACCCTGAGGTGAATCACGCGCAAGGAACTACTTGTGCATACAGCCAGCCCAGCTGAACACTGGCTGGTTTGCCTCACGCCTGTCCGTCGGGGCATCCCTGTGATGAATACGTTAGCAGATTTAACTTAGGATGTGAAAACTAACAACGTTGCCATTATGAAACTATGCACCTGAATACAGTTTCTAGACATCAGGCTACTTCCCGTCAAAATATATTGATGGGTGAGCATATATTAGGTGAGATAAATTGAAAGATAGTCTTAACACGAGCACTGGAGAGGGGGGGGGGGCGAAATCCGCCCACACCTCAGTAAACTCAGGTCAAGTTCATGACAGGTCAATGGAACCAAACTTGTTCAACTGGAAGGTTGTCCTAAACGCAAATGACAGTCGTGCGATTCATGCCATTTTGCATGTTGCTCCCTACTGAAAACTTCCGTCTTTGTCATTGTGAACCTAAGCGTTTCCATACATCATACATGTACTTCAGCACTTTTTTCGTGAAGCCTATTGCGCCGGGCCGCCCACCGGTTCGGCGGGCGGACCGGTTCCGGCAACTGGAACCGGTAACTGACCCGATAAAGTGCTGATATATAGCTGACCTGAGGTCATTTGCTGACGGTCTGCTCGTGGTCGGGCGCAGGCGGACCGTCGGCACCGGGGTTGGGGCCCGTCCACTGGGCAGCCTGTGGCAGCTGTGAGAAAGGCTGATAGCGGTCGGCGCGAGCCAGACTTTGGATGGGTCTTAGGTAGGGGAGACCGGGGCAAAATGGGTACACGGGAAAAAACGGGTCAACCCCATTTACTTTCCTCACATGCAGCGCCACCTGTGTTTCTAATGTGATACTGATGCTTCGTCTATGCCCGCATATCCCGCGTGGCACCACTCCTTTCCGCCGCAGCGTATTGAAGAGCAGGAGGTGAGAATCTGTTTTTTTGCTTGTTCCTTATTAGTTTTGCAGTTTTTTAGCGGTGATTTATTTCCAGCATACGTGGAATCTTTTGTTTTGCTTGGTGCTCTTCGACTGTGGTTATTTAGCCTTGATATGCAGGCGATAGGAACTTTTTAGGTGCAGCATATATTTTGTGTTGATAATTTTCCGTCATTTAGGTCCAATGGGGCAAAATGGATGGGGCAAAATGGACCCATGTGGGGAAAAATGGCCTACAACTTGGTCCATTTTACCCCATACCTAGCATATACTGAAGAGTGATAAAAACTAATGTTCCAATTTAATTTAACCTTATCCCAGTGAGGGGGGGCGAGGGGTGTAAACTGTAAAGACTGTAACTGTAAAGACTGTAAAGACTGTAAACTGTAAAGCTGGTGTTCTTGTGCCAATTTGTAAAATTTCGAGCATTTTCAACTTTATATTTTTGAAATTCTGAGATAGCAGTTCGATGCGCCTGTCCTTTTTTTTATTCCAAAACAGTTCTAGTTTTTAAAATATGTCCAAAAATTACCTCGGGGGACAAAAAACGTTTGGGACATCTCTGACGTCATAATTGCCTGTAGTGACGTCATTTTTCGCCCAAATGCTAATTTTTCGGTGGCGTTCATCAAGTCTCGGAAAAGGCTATCCAGCCGTATGCTTACTTCTTTTTTCTCCGCCTTATAGTTTGTCCTACGCAGGGGGGGGCGGATGATCAGCTCCCCCGGAACGCCGAAGTTGGCATCGGATGCCGGCACGGCGCGGGTTAAGAAACAAATTGAACAAAACACTTTCCCAGGCATTTGTACGTAGGCACCATGATACGAATTATTAATGGGCTGTCTCTTTTGCAGGAATACTACTGGCTGACAGATGGTTAGAACATACAAAAGAAAAACAACCCGGCAATCCTGGAAGCAGGATGTCATGGCCAAGGCCGTGAAGTTCGTTAAAGTAAAGAAAATGGGAGCAAGAAAAGCGGCAGAAAAATTTGGGGTTCCATACTCAACACTCAAGCGTCGCCTCGATAAAGCGAAAAAGATGTCCATATGCGAAGCAACGGAGAAGAGTTTGGGGCGACATAAGCCGGTGTTCACAGACGCCCAAGAACAAGATTTGATGGATCATATCTTCGATCTGCAAAATAGAATGTTTCTGATAACATTATCAGATCTGGCTCGGCTGGCGTATGAATTCGCGGACAAGAACGGCATATCTCACCCGTTCAGCAGGGACACGAAGGTAGCAGGAGAGGGGTGGGTGAGGGGTTTCCTGAAACGGCACCCAATGATATCGCTAAGATCACCCGAAGCAACGAGTGCCGCACGGGCAGCTGCTTTTAATAGGGTCAGTGTAGACGCGTTTTTTGACAACCTTGAGGGACAAATTGACTCTGCGGAGATTGGCCCCACCGATATCTATAATGTAGACGAGACAGCGTTTTGCACAGTGACCACAAAGCAGGAGAAAGTACTCGCAAGAAAGGGGTCAAAGCAGGTGGGTCAGGTCACTTCTGCGGAGAGAGGGACGCTAGTAACAGGCGTAATGTGTTTTAGCGCCTCTGGGAACTACGTTCCTCCCGGCATCATATTTTCCAGAAAGAGGGTAAACCCGCAGTTGGAGAAAGGGCTTCCTCCAGCATCTCTAGTGATGTATCACGAGTCGGGATGGATGCAGACTGAACTGTTCGTGAAGTGGTTGGAGCATTTTATCAGCCACGTGAAACCGACGAAGGAGAAACAGGTTCTTCTTATCCTGGATGGACACGCCAGCCATACCAAGAGCATTGAGGCCATACAGCTGTGCAGGAACGCAGGGGTCATAATGCTGACGATACCCCCACACACATCTCATCGTCTTCAGCCGCTGGATCGCACCCTCATGTATCCACTCAGCACAAAGTTCAGCCAAGCACAGAGAGTGTGGCTTCGGAATAACCCGGGCAAAGTGACCACTTTGTATGAGATGGGAGAGCTCATCGGATCGGCCTATGTGGAGTCTGCGACGGTAAGGGCGGCGTTGAAGGGATTTGAGGTGACCGGAATTTACCCTACAAATCGGCATGTATTCGGTGAGGAGGAGTTCACCGCGGCTGAGACAACTGCTCTCCCTCTTCCCCCAGTGGAATCGGGAGTTCGAGATCCCGCAGCACTGGCGATGCAGTCAGTCGACTCTCCAGACTTGGAAGCACCGGGAGGCTCAGCAGCGTGTGGATCAGGCATTAAGCAAGGCGCTCCGACAGATACTCGTGAACGTTCAGGTTCAGACGAGTCTGTATCCTCATGTGATGATGAGAATGTTCCACCCGCTTCACCTGGACCACGGAGTCTCAGCGAATCATCGTGCTCCTATGTGTCTCCAGGTGAAATTCTACCTGTACCAAGAATCTGCCAGAAAACAGAGAAAAAGAAGGGAAGAAAGAAAGGAAAAACATGCGTTATCACAGCTTCCCCTTACAAAAACGAGCTTGAAAGGGAAATAAAAGAAAGAGAAGACAGGCAGCAGAAAATTAAGAACAATAAAGGAAAAGGTGGATCCAAGGAAACCAAACGTTCGGGTGCAAAGAGGCAAGCATCTGAGCAGAAGAAAACGAAGAAACCACAGGCAAATAAGCTGCTGTTTGATTCATCGTCCGATGATGAAGAGGATCCGGCCTGCCTATACTGTAATTCGTTTTTTCCCAGTCCTGGTCACGCGAACCGTGGTCCCGATGCGTGCTGTGCGACAGATGGGCTCACGATGCGTGTGGAGGAGTAGATGACAGTGATGATGATGCCTTCCAGTGCGATTTGTGTCATCATAAGTAGAGTTTAGTTGTCGGGACAGTTCATATGCACTCGGAAATTTTTAGTTCATATTCAGTGCTCACTGTTCATTCTCAAATTCTCAAGGTAATTCCATGTTCACCTACCTAATGGATAATGATACTCAATGTGTGTGGAGGAGGGATATGAAAGATGATCATATGTTTGTGTGTGACTTGTCTTGTACCATGACAATCGAGAGTTATCGTTGTTCCTAAGACAGTGCAGAAGCATTTTGAGTTTGTACTCTAGTCTAATCACCAGCTCAGGTTCATAAAAAAATATTTCAATAATAAAACTGACTTGCAACACGGGCTTTGAATTTCTTTTGTCTGCGTGAAACGATAATGAATTGAAACAAATATTGAGCCCAGAAATGTGCATCAACATATTTTAATGCAAGAGAATGCGACTACCACGGACAGTGCCGTATCCACTAGGTAAAAAAGGGACGATGGGGAAGGGCCCTATCCCGGATTTCCGGTATCAGAAGAGCGCCTGTGCTTTCCTCATATGTACGTTTTGGTAATTGTCAGAAACTGCGAATCAACAAATTACCAAATTTTGATGTAGCTGAAAGATAAGGCGCCGGCAGGTGCTCCGTGGTAAAAAAAAAATGGGTGAGACGAATACCTCCCTATCAGCTACGCCCCTGCCCAGGGGCGTAGCTACACCCACTCACCCACAAGCACTACTGCTACACATTCACCATCATAGACGATGGGTCGAAGCAGTATCTGATTTGGTTGGGAGGTGTATCAACATGTAAAGGTCTGAAATTGACCAGGGACATCCAAATTAAGAATGCCGGAACATTGACCCATTTTGCCCCAGGAGGGTGTCCATTTTGCCCCAGCTATGGGGCAAAATGAGAAAAAAACATAGCTTGACTTTTCTCAATGTCATTCTGTTTAATTAAATGTTTTAGACTTCATGCCTATATCATTGATTCCCGAAAGGATGGCCTTCAAAATCATCCTACTTTGGATTATCTAGAACAATAGACTGGCGCTCAATATGAGAAAAACCACTAAGTGGCCCGTTTTGACCCGGTCTCCCCTACCGCCTGCTACGCAAAGTCACTCGCCCCGAACCGTGTACCTTGATGAGATACTGGTGGTGGGGTTTGGCCTCCACGACTACGCCGGTTCTATCCCAGCGCTTGTAGTAAGCCCCGTTTGGTTTTGCAGCAGCACTGTGACGCCTGGTATCAGCGGTGCTAGCGGACGCGCGTGGTGTCCGAGGTCGTCCGCCTGCTTGGCGAACAGAAAAGAAGAGGCGCTCAGCCTGAGCGCCTTTTCTTGGCGCACACCCGTCTCACGCCACACAGGATGG
>JAOTOM010000600.1:0-22330 GCA_034440615.1 Ashinkailepas kermadecensis
ATCCCTTGGCGTTCGACACTTGAGCGCGTCCTCTAGATAACCCGGGGGATGCCGTCCCGCCCCCCTCCCCTGACGCGTACCTGGCTGAGCGCGGACAGCGGACATCTCGCTTCGGCCGCATCAGTATGCACCCCAACTCTGGTGACTCCCGGGTCGGTTCCGTGGAACCCAATCACGGATCTTGGCCTAGGTTTTGCCTCTTTCGGCCGCTGCCCGCCGCCTGATGACCGACGGACAGGGGAGCGGTACGGGACCACTGCGGGTTCTTTCTTGACTAGCGTGCTTGATGACGCTCGCCTCCTAGTGGAACAAAAAATCCCATGGGATTGACCCATCAAATTGCATGGGATTGTCCTTGTCAGGATATGAAACATTCCCCATGAGACATCGTGTGGGAATCCCATGTGGTTCCCTATGGGAACTCCATCATGGGATTCCTACAGTGTCATGTGGGATTTTATACTATTCCCAGTGTGGATTTCTTCAGGGATTCCCACTGAGAAATCCTAGTGGGGAAGCCCAGTCCCTGATGGGAATGGGACGCCGAAAACCGAAAGTTCCCCCCCCAAACTGGTGGGCTTGATCCGCCGGTGGCTGTTCAAAAGGCGTGAACCCTGCCCCGGCAGAGACCTAGGCAAACCATCAGCATAGGTTTCTGATTTTTTTGGGGGGCACAATACACGAAGGTAATGGGCAGGATAAAATGGATTGGGGGAATGCCCTATAGTGCCATGCCACAGGTTGAAATTATTGGGGTGGGGACAGCCAACATTGGGGGGAAGTTCTCTCCCAAAAACATAATGCTTTATGTATGCATGGTATACAGCATATGTATTATGCTGTATGTAGTATTATTGCAGCTTAAGTTAACCAAGAGATGAGTTTACACAGCTTACCTTCATGAGGCATACAAAGGGATTAGGTTTTGTTAGGCAAGATTAGGCTCTTTTCTAAGCTAGAAAACAAATATCAAACAATGTGTTTTTTTCTGATATTTTTATACAAAAATCAGAACTTGTTTTTCTTCAAAAGCAGTTTGTGGTAGTTTAGGTTAGTTTAAGTCAGGCTTTTTGATTTTTTTTCCTCAAAAACATCTAGGTTAAGTTCAGTTAGCGTTAGCGTGGCGTGTTTTTAACTTTTTGGTAACCAAGAAAAAAAATCAGAACTTTTACATTAAAAAACGTTTTCTTCCATGGAAGGTTAGGTTAGGTTTCGTTATGTTGCATTTTTCCTGATATTCAACATTACTTTTCATGCTATATTACCCAACTCCAAGCCCCTTCATGGGTGTTATTTTTCCTCCCAACTGAAAAGTATGCATTAGCAGAGGAAATGAGTTGTCACATCACAATCTTGTTAAGCACATTCACGAACATTGCATTAGAAAATAAATTCCAAGAAATCGAAAATTACCTGGATTTAAAATTTACCTAGGTAGTTACCTACCTACCTATATCTACCTATCACGATCATGATCAGCTCTCCAAATCACCAGTTCCAGCTTGCAGTAGCATTTCATTTAGACATAAACTACCGAACCAGATGATGGCAGCACTATTAATAATCCTACCATATGTCGCTATAAGCCTATCATATCACCCCACATCAGTTTATTACAATTTTATGTACTTAATGATTGTCCACTTGCCATCAGTCACGTTCTTGCCTTGTCCACATATTTCACGTTCTTGCCTTGTCCACTTATCTCACGTTCTGGCCTTGACCTCAAACGCACAATCGTTACCATCGTCACCACACTATACTTTCTCACGTGTCCGTGAATCCAATATAATTGACGATCGTTTTGTAAAGATAGAAGGCTAGCCCGTGCGGACCTGAGTACCGGACACAAAAAGATTCAACCGCCGGCTGCCGCGCTAACTGCCAATCACAGTGATGATCGAAGTAGCGTCAGCTGATGATTGGTCTGATGACCGATCCTCCATTGTGAAGATTGTCAAAGTCGTTCGAGCCACTGTTCTGGCTGTTTCGAGAAGCACGTATTTACCTTATATATTGAGTGTCTGCATGACTGATTAAGTTTCTTAATTAATTATTCGTTGGTCTTGCAGGCTGCTATACCGCACTTGAAATATCTTAGGTCATTCCCTGGGCATGTTAGGTACGGTTGCCCAAAAGGGGAAGCCTCGTGGGTGCCTGAGGGATCGGGCACCTAAAAGTCATGACGGGCTTCCGGTACGCTATACGGAACTACCCCAATTCTACGATAGGACTGTTCTGTTTTTTTTCATGGGATTCTGTATATTTTTATGGGATTTGGTTTTGATCATGGGACAATCCAGGTTTTCTCCATGGGACATATGGGATCCCATATGTCCTATGGAGAATAAATGCCAATCCCATGTGATTTTGTTCACTAGGGCTGCGGGATAATGCTCTGCAGTGGCCTGCTTCCCTGGCGAATAATCTTAGGAAATCCAGTAACAAAAAAGGGGAAAAAGAAACAAACAAATTTGACTTGGGAGGTGCTAGGATTTCTGTAACTGGACTTTATCTTTGGATGCTACGATTTTGGATGTTCTGAGGAACGCCGATCACGATTTGTGGCATTTCATGCGCGCTAGTGTCTATTAAGTCTCTCCACACACATTTGGTGATGGATTAGACCTTGTATAACCTACAGGTTCGTTTAGAAAGTCTTGTAAGCTACGGCTTAGTACAGGGGGGTGTTTGTTTTTTAAAATCATTGGGGGCCCGAAGTGTCAACGTACTAACCCCCCCCATCCAAAAACTCATCGGATTTCCGCCCACCATATTTTCAGACCTCATAATTTGATTTTTATTTGACAATGTGTATGTTTATGTTTGTTCAGCATCCTCGCCAACGGGCAAAATCGTCCAGGAACAGGTGAAGTCACATAAGCAAAGAGCTGTACACAGTACATGTCAACATAAAAACTTTGCGTCCTAGCACGCGGACCACAGAGTCATACAGTGGACTCGGGTCCATCGTCATCATCAACGTCACCGTCATCGTCAACGTTACCGTCACCCTCTCCTCACTCTCCACAAACCAACAAACACACACCGGCTTAAGTAAAATATTTCTGCGCCCATATGTAGGCTAAAACATACCGGTCTTGATGGAGCATCGGGAGCACAGCAGGCCTGAACTGTGATGACGATCGGTGAAGGTATTTCCTTGGTGCCCAACATTAGGGAGGGGCGAAGCCAAAAGTTTTGGTGGGGCAGAATTCAGGTTCGGGGAGGGGGCACAGCTCCACAAAAGCATAGAAATCGAAACAATGTCCTCTGATCAAACATGCATTGACGTAGTCATCGTGATCGCCGAATCTAGTCAGTCACCACACATGACCACCAAGCAAACTAAAATGCACAACGGATCATAGACATCAATCAGCGCAATCGTCCTACTACTTTTTATAACAGTCTACAAACTCCACCGCGTGCAAATGGCGCAGCTAAGAGCAAGAGTAGGACACACTGGGTACATGCCTCTCCGGTCACGGCCAAGGAGTCCGAAAAAGGTCGCCCAGGAGTTTCAGAAGTGCCATCCGACGGTTTTGAAATGGATATGTCTGGCTCGAATGGTTTCTTTGCTAGAGTTCGGAAGTATAAGTACAAACTTAGGAAAGTGGGAATAATAGCAGAAATCAAAGCAGTTTTCAAATCGGCGGAATTGGAATGGTCCCCGCACCAGGTGGCAGAAATGGGGGGTATTGTCACTGCAACCCTGTTAGTATTTGTAATCCTTTCCTTCAAAAAGGCTAAGTGCGGAGTTTTCTATACCTTTGGTGGTGCTTGGACCCCACCATATTTGCCCTCTTGACCTCATTCACCAATTTGATTTATAATTCCCCTGAAATTGACTTGGGACCGATCAAGGAGGATAATATTCCAAAATCTCCAAAATGCCGAGATTCGCAGTAGTTGCAACATAGTAACACCAAATCCAGATCATACTGTTCTTTCATCAAATCAAATAACTCTGCTCTCCCAAAATTTTAATCAAGGCCAAGGTTACTAAATGGAGGTCAGGTCAAATTTTATCTTCTTATCGCATTAAGGGGAAAACTTTTCGTGCAGAACATGATGAAAGAATGATATACACATTCGGCCTTCAAATATGTGACAAGGTCAATGGTGTTACGTCAGGTCAAGTATTATGCATATTCTACCTTGCCGTCTTGTGTGTGGAGTTGGGGACTTCTGTGCGCGTCAGCTGCCTTGGCGACATTGCGCCCGCGATGTCGTCTTATGCCGAATGCTGCTGCTCCTTGTGAATTGAAATTTTAATTCGGTCTTAGAGCAACCGAAGTAGTCACCATAACATTGTGTGAACAATGATCCGAGATGACCCGACTTCGTGTGACCGGACCTTATCATATTAGCAAACATAAAGCATATACAGGCCATATATAAAGAGATGCAAAATGTCGGACAGTAGGAGCACATGGCAGACATAAGGAGTCTTCATATGGACACGAATAAGGCCACAAGGGTGCCACACCCAAAAGCATTTCTGGCCGCGCTGCTGTCAGTACCTGCAATCATTACCCTAGTGGAAGCAAGGTCAGTCTCGCTGCTGACAGAATTTGCTTTTCTGATGGCATCAATATTCATCGCTCGAAATGCACAACAAGAGCAGCTGTGTCTCAAGCAGATTCAATGGATGTGACGAATTGGGAAATATTAATACATGGGTGACATTGTACCTATTAATGGTAAGGTGAACGGTAGAATGCGGAGAAAGTGACAACTAATGCACACAAACCTGCTCGGAAAGATTATGCAAGGCCGTGACTAATCCCACACCGTTCACTGTGACTCACCAGGGCCGCGGAGTACGCACCGTCTAGCAGGGCTGGATTCATACTTTGCAATCCTGGGTGAGGAAAGGAAAATTTCTGTGTGATGGAATACGGAGAGGATATTTTCCTTCAAACCTTGGCATCAGAATCTCACTCTGAAGTTTCAGGTGAATCTTGAGCGCTTTACCACAGGGCAATTCATTGTCGAACAACACCATCAGACATCCAAATTGAAAACGCATGGAGGAAACAACATAGAGGATAATTTTGCGAAGAGGATAATGCTATGGATGACAAAATCCAGGAAAGACCCGTATTTCGACCCTGACGTCTACTGTGGCGGGCCAGGGTCGCAGAGTAAACCGTCCACTGTGGCGGACCGGGGCTGTGGAGCACCCCTTCTACTATGGCGGGCCAGAGCCGCGAAGCACACCGTCCACTCTAGCGGACCGGTGCCGCGAAGCACATGGTCCACCGTAACGGACCGGAGCCGCGGAGCACACCGTCCACTGTGGGGAACCAGGGCCGCGGAGTACATCATCAACTGTGGCAGACAAGGGTCGCAGAGTACACCGTCCACTGTGGTGGACCGGTGCCGTGGGGCACACCTACTTTGACGGACTAGGACCGCGAAGCATAGCGTCCACTGCGGCGGATCAGGGCCGCGGAGTACATCATCCACTGTGGTGGATCAGGGTCGCGGAGCAAACCGTCCATTGTGGCGGATCAGTGCCGTGGAGTACATCGTCCATTGTGGCGGATCGGGGCCGCGGAGCACATCGTCCACTGTGGCGGACCGGGGCCGCGGAGTACACCGTCCATTGCGGCGAATCATAGCCATCAACAGGTCAAATTATGTCATGCCATGACAGTGGCGTACCTAGGATATGCGAGAGAGGGCAAACTGATTTGGAAGGTGCTCAACTAACCCCACTTAAAAACGTCCCCGGATTTCCACCAATATATTTTTTCAAAGGGGTTCTTTATATGTTTGTTGTAGAATAATTAGTGGCCAAATTAACTGTCCTGTGGAGGGGACCAAATATACCATCATTATTTCTGAATCACCGGAATTCAACCCTAACTCCCCCCATCCTGTTTGAGGTTTGTTTTTGGTATCCCTTAAAAAGTCACCTCACACTGCTGAAATTACACCTGAACAAATCGTTCAAAAATGTAACATTCGGCAATATCAGGCATTCCAATAATAACGCCCGGTCGCCAAAACGCCAAAGTTCGTGCACGTGTACGTCCGCCTTGCGCAGTCGGCTCATTCGCCACTCTACGTGCGCTTCTCCGGTTTCTGCTAGGTCTCCCACGTTTTGATAATTACTGTCACATGATAGTCTTGTGCCACATTTGACATATGGAATGCCTGGTATGGCGGCTCGCCGGAAAAAAATTGGTAAATTCAATTCAATGTATTAGTTCTCTTCTTCCCACAATTTCTCGTGATTGAGAAATCCGGAGACATAATGAGCTTTGATGTACCTCATCGCTTTGGTTAAATAAGCTCCCAGATTATCTACCGAGCCGTGACCCTAGCTAGGTGTTCGTTTTCTTACCCGTTGCGTTTTTCTTCTGTGGATGTCTTTTAGGGCTCCAGCCATTTTTTGTTTGGGCCCGGCACATGTTCGAGACCCGGCTCTTTTTTACAGCTTTGTTGCCTTTTTATACACAGATGATATTTTGTGGTATCGGCGCGCTTCCGAAGACGCCGAGGTGGTTATTTAGTATCCGGTCTATTTGTTCCATGTTTACGATCAATTCCATTCTTGAGGAACCAGCCTGTTTTTGAAGCCCCGTGCGGTCTCATGGCCCTGGTGTGCCTTGAGGGCCTCCGTTATGCTTTTATTTAGCGCTCCCGGTGTGTTTATTTCGAGCTGCAGCGCATACTTTAAGGTCCTGTCGCTTTTTACGAAACTCGGTACGCTTTTGATTACCGACATTAAATTTTGGGATTACCGACGGAATTTCTTACCCCAAACACGACATTTCGGGGCCCCGTGGTCACTTGTTGGATCCCTAGCTCGAGCTTTAGTAGCTAGGACACGTTTTTGGGGACCCAACACGTTTTGTGGGCTTTGGAGCCGTTATTGGGACCCCAGAGTGATTTTCCATGTCGGGAATGTTCTTCGTTGCCCCGGCTTCATTTGTTGGGTGATCACAATGAGACTTTTGGAGCCCGGTGAAACCTATCATGCCCCGAGCGTGACTTTCAGGCATCCGGACGAGACTTCTTGGTACCCCTAGGCCAAAATCACAAAACCGAACCCAACGTAACCTAACCTAACGTCAGCTACTTTTGAAGGAAAAATGTCTGATTTTTAGAATTTTTTCTCAATATTTTTGACAAATTTCCCAACTTAAAAAAATAAACTAGCCTAACCTAACCAAACCGGTAATATTGTGCTTTAAGGTGGTAACAAGACAAGTTTTTACACACATTTGTCTCCATATAGCAACCAAATGGGTTGGGCTTGGTTAAGTTAAGTTAGTTTAGGTTTTACAAGTTGGAAAACGAAAAAAAAATCCAAAACAGTTTCCTCACAAATTTACAATTATTTAGTAAATTTGCAGTTTGAGGTTATTTTTGTTTGATTTTTTTGTGGGATTTTTCTTCAGAATACATGTTTATGAAGGTGACTAAGATAAAGGGACCACTTATTTTCTGTCCAAATGCTTACTTTTCAGGTTGTAAGCAAAATATTGCCAAAAAAGGGCTTTGAGTTAGGTAACATAGCATGAAAATAAATGTTTTTTTAATGCAACACAACTTAACCTAGCCTAGCCTAATCTACCTTTTGAGAACAAAAAATCCCCAAAGTAAAATGAGAAAATGTCAAGAAGCAATTTATTTTCTGAAAATGCTCAACATTAAAAAAGAAACCTAATCCAACCTAACCTAACCTCAGCTGCTTTTCAAGAAAAAAAATCCATTTTTGGAAAAATGTTTGTTAATTTTTTAGGGACACCGGTATTATTGTGCTTTAAGATGGTAACAAGAAAAGTTGTTTATGGGAGATGTATGACCAACACAGTCAATGCGGCATTAAGCCCAAATAACCAACCAACCAACCATGAAAAGTTCTTACACACATTTGTCTTCATAAAGGAAAGAAATGGGTTAGGTTTGTTTAGGTTAGATTAGTTTAGGTTATTTAAGTTGAAAAATTTGTCAATTTTTTCCAAAAAAATAAAAATGCAATTGCACAGAAAATAAGTGGTCCCATCATCTTAGTCACCCTCATGAACATGGTATTCTGAAGAAAAATTACAAATAAATAAATAAAAACGCCTTCAACTGCAAATTCACAAATCTTTTTTTCTTCAAGAGCAACTCATGTTAGGTTAGGTTAGGTTGGGTTCGGTTGTTGAATTTATAAAATTTTCAGAAAATATAATGCTTGAACTTTTCCTAATTTTGTGTTATTTTCTTCTCCAAAGGGAGGTTAGGCTAGGTTAGATTAGGTTATGCTGATTTAATTATTTTTTTTTTAAATACATTTCTTTCATGCTATGCTACCTAACTCAACGCCCCTTTGTTGGTGTTATTTTCCTCACAACCTGAAAAGTAAGCATTTGCACAGAAGAAGAGTGGTCCCATCATCTTAGTCACATTCATAAACATTGCATTCGAATGATAAATTCCAAGAATTATAAAACATCTTAAAGCACAAATGTATCACCAAACCTAACCCATTCGTTTGCTCTATGGAGGAAAATGTGTGTAAAAACTTGTCCTGTTAGCACCTTAAACCACAATTATACTCAAATATGGTAGGAAGGTAGTTCGGTATCTGGCATTAATATAGAAACACCGTGCAGAAATCGGAAAAAGGCATGGACTGGACTTGTTGAAGCTTACTTGCCATCTTCTTCCCCCATTGTTTCTTTGGGAATTAAATATCAGCAAGTTATTCACGGCTTAAGATCACACCAATCTGCAGACACATCAGGTGTCAAGTATAAAAAAATGAAGCAGCGCGACGTCACATGAGTTTGACCACCGGATTAAACATCGCGCGCAATTGCACCACAAATGTCTCACCTCCGTCATATTTGTCGACCACAATCGCTAGTTTGAGATTCCGGGATTTTGTACTTGGGCTTTTTGTCTTTGGATGCTACGGTTTGGGATGTTCTGAAGAACAGACATCACGACCGGTGGCCGCTATGCCCCAATTCTATTTTTCAAGGAGGGAGACAGGAAATTTGCAACTTCAAACACGTAATTACTATATTGCTGCTAATTACTGGTTATTGTTGGGTGGCATTGTCTTTCCTCACTCAAACGCCTCAATGAAAACATTCTCGGACTATGCCTAGCTGCGCCAGCATGCAAAACACAAATACAGGGTAGTCCTCCGTTTTGTCCAGAAAAAAATCATATAACGTGCAAAACTATATGGGCAATGCATAAACTTCGTATGCCTCATGCGCAGCCCCACCCTCACCCAAACTACAAATTACTTTGTGGAGGAGTAAAGTAAAATTGAAACCATTTAGACATCAGGGAGATGTCCCCATCCCAGCCCCGCCTTCAGCACCTAAAATATCACACAAACCATAACGTAAAATTCCCTTAACGTAAACGTCCGCCTGCCTGCACCTTGATCGGAAACACTCGCTTGTATAGACAGACATGTAACGTACTCGCTTTAAAGGCGGCGCAAATGACCTCTATGGTCCGGCACGCCTAAAAAATCACTCACCCCCTCCCTCCACCCCATGCGCAGCGAAATTGAAACATGCCTGATGTTACCAATTTCTGCAATATGTGAGGAAAAAGCTGTAACGTCACCAGGGCTTGAAGGCGAACTTTGGTGTACCTTTTAAAATAATGGTATTTTTTGTGGCGTTTAATCAAGACTATTTCTTGTATAGCATTGGTCTTGTATGACTGTAAGGTTTGCTTTAGAAGTCATGTGAGCCATAGCTTTCTTTTTGCTTTCTTTAGGAATACCAATGGGGTCTGACAGTTGATAAAGATGTAGATGGCGCTGAGAGTCAATGGTCACCCAGCCTTTTTTGGCGAAACTAAAGCGCTATGTTTTGTGGGTTAGGGAGGGCAGAATCTTTATATTTAAAAAGCCTATCGTACATTTTGTAAGCAGCGTATGTTGTTTGCGCGTATTTAATTATGTTGAATGTACTTCAGACACGTCTAGTTTGCTGGAATATTTACCATTAGTGCGCTAGAAATTAGGAGAAGCAAGCCAGAAGTATGGGTGTATGTGCGGTTCCCGGCTGCCATAAACGTGATCCATCTATCAGGTTTCCAGCAGACTGCAAGGTAAGAAGGCAGAAAATTGATTTGAAAAACAACTATTGTTTGACTGCTTTTCTGTAAAAGACTTAGTGGGAACCATTTAGGAAAGCACTGGTAAGGTACCCAGGCACATTAGGTACCAAGGTAAGTACCTATCTATTGTCCAGACTGTAAAGTATGGCACAAGGTTCACTGGGGCACATCAGCCCACAGTGAAAATATGCACCAATCCACACCAAGGGTGAGAAATTGACTCCAATCTGCACCCCCCCCCCATCCCCAATCCATAGCCAGGAATTTGTCAAGGCTAATACCTAACATGCTAAGATTGGATTGTTAGCCTACTTAGTTTGAAACTAATAATTTGAGTTCCACCCATAAGTTATGTTCAGTCAAATTAATTTCACCAAAATTGCATTGCAGGTTAGGTTGGGCAGTGGGTATCTGGTCACCTAGAGCTAGGTACCTTACCAAGGTAGTTGTTCATATGGGCCCCATTAGGGGACCACACCCACCTCTCAGGGAGCCTGCACTGATTGTGGCACTGACTCCCAGGGGCCCACATCTCTTGTGGGTCCTGTACACAGGAGTGGATCCAGAAAGCTGTCAAGGGGGGGGGTGACCTCATAGAGAGGGGGCCCATGCTGTGCCAGGATACCAGCCAAGAATGTCCTTCCTGGAGTAGGCAGGGTGGAAAGTGATGTTTGATGAAGCCTGCTAGTATTCCATGTTCCGGTCTTGGGGGGGGGGGAGCAATGTCTGGTGTGACCCACAGGTATTCCATGTACCAATCTTGGGTGGGGGGGTCTGACACTTGTGAAATTGTGCCCCATCTTGGGAAAATTATCGTACAGATTAAGGGGTTTAGGGTAGGCTTTAGGTCAGGTTTGGTCAGGTTGGGTTAGGTTTCAGCCCCACCCAATGTGTGATGCCTGCTAAATGAATACCGGAACTTCTCAGGGAACCTGCACATCCACTAGAGCGGTGGTTCCCAACCTTTTTGGTCCATTTCCCCTTTCGCCTCTGGCCAAACCTGCCGTTTCCCCCTAAAAACTGAAGTTATATTTGTATGTCACTCAAGACATCACTTACGTCAATGAGACAAATGCGTAATGGATCCCATCAAAATTTCCCCCTGAAATACCGAAATTTCCACCCAGGGGGAAATTTCTCCCCGGTTGGGAACCACTGCACTAGGGGGACCTGTAACTGTACCTCTGCAAGCCAGTGCTACCAGTCTGGCTGCTTGAAGCCAGGCATATGAGGCCTGGCCCAGCCTCCCATGTTCATGTGCGCCCTTTGCACCCCCCGCCCCCCACAACCTTTCTTCAACACAATATTTCCGAAATCCTTGGCCTAAATGACTTGCAACCCTAATAAAAGCCACATGCTAACACCGACTCCCGGCAACCCCACGCAAAATGCACAGCAAAGATGGCCGACGCCTCCTCGTCGGGTGACCATTGCGTACAGCGCCGCCCTGGTGGCCAAATCGTAGCTTTCAGACCCCATTACAATGCAGTGTCCATGCAGCTTCTTGCTGACTTTTCTCTTTCATGGTATCATAAGCTGGCAGATTGGCCAACACATGGCTCTCGTTGGTTCAGTTTGAGACTGAGCTTCCCCATATCAATATTGAATGCATGCACATTGTCATTGGGCATTTAGGTAGGTATCTACCTAGGTAAATGTCAACCTGATAGTGTGACGGGTGGGCTGCTGAGGATAATTATAGTTTGTATATCCAGAATGTCAATGATAACTGTGATTGTTGTTCACTGGACTTGATTGTATGCATGTTTGACAATGACTGGAAATTAAGAATGGAATGAATCCTGTTCAAGCTCCATATGCATGTGGTTTTGCCATTGGTGGTGTGTACAAACATCAGTATGACAATGCCATTGTTGTTTTGTGGCTTAACATATTTTTCAGACAATCTGGTTTAAAATGCATCAGCATCAGCTAATCTCAACATTTTATGACGTAAGTTTTCCTTCCACAGTGGATGGAAATCCAGCTATTTTGTTTTTTTTCTCCACACAATTTTGAATTTTGTAGCGAAAGGTGGATGGTCAGTCCACTATCTAATCCAAATCTGTTTCTTTTCAGCACAAAATGTGCTGGTTAACATCAACTAAGTTTTCTATGTACCTAACATGGTGTTTGGTTTTTTCCTTTAGTTTTTTATCAGCATAAAGATAGCATAGGTTATTGGGGGGGGGGTCCAAATCAACATTGGGGAGGGGGGGCAAGATCAACATTGGTGGGGCCATGGCCCCACAAAAGGATACAAATCGACGCCGACATAAGAGCTCAATCGTTTCCTCAATCTTCGCCAAAAGCGACGCATTCCGGGCTCGGATATAGCCTTGAAAGCCGAAGAGCGTTAGGCTGGTTGGTAATGTTTTTGTGGGTTAGAACTTAGACTGATGCTTCTTATGTTCTCGACACTTACTATGAACGACCAACGTTTTATAATAATCTGAGCGAACAGACGCCATGAAACATAAAGCTTACAAGGCCGGAGATGCACGATCGAGTGGGATGTAGTCAAAGGAGAAGCGATGATATCTGGGTCGCAATTAAAAGCACCTCAGAGCACTGGCGGGTCCAAAAAGAGGAGCAACTGAGGGCATGTCACTCACCCTCCCCCGGTCTCCTTGCGTTCCTCCTGGATGTTCGAGTACACTACTCGACACGCTCAACAATTTTTTGGGGACCGGATTTCGACATACAGCACTCTAGCATCTACGCAAAACCACTTCCTCCACCGCTGCCACTTCCAACTCCAAAACCACACCCTCCCACACCACACCTGCCGCCGGACGCAACTATGCAGCTGCACTTACCTCACCACCTAGACACACACACCAATTCCAGCACCGACACCCACCCATCCTAACATCCCACCAGCAGCCGGCTCCCGGAGTCCGACACACCTCCCTCTTTTACGCTCCACCGATCCTCGAATTCACCGCCCCCTCCCATTCCTTCCCACGCCACCACCGCAGACCCGGCCTCCTTCCACATCCACCCCACCGCAGACAAGGCCCCCTCCCACAAATCCATCCCACCGAGAACCCGGTCTCCTCCCACACCCGCCCCACCGCGGACCCTTATTCCTCCCACATCCACCCCACTTCAGTCCCACAACAGGTTCCGGTATACAATACTGAACTACTGAGCGCACAACTGAGTGCTCTTCTCTGCTCTCTTGGCGTACTCGTCCCTTCTCCAACGAGGAAATCACAGCACGAACCGCATTCCGTGGTGGTAAAATGCGATGCTCGGCCACCACGGGCTCCTCGAGCGACTGCTCCGGAGCCAGCAGCTGAGCGAGCTCCGGAAGAGTGAAGCCTTGCCCAGCGGACCAAGCGGCCCGGCAAGCACTCTAACGTCAACCTGCAAACCTTACCACAACCTCCACCGGCTCCACCCCCACCCAGACCATCCCTGAACCTTCGAAACCACTCCTACTCCCCCTTAGATATTTCGAGAGAAACCGGTGCAGCTTCGTGTCGGATTCCAGTAGTAGCACCCTCGGCGACCCGACCAAGGCCTACTATTCAGGTGCATCCGAGAGCTCCCGATATGGGTGCATCTGGCCGGGCAGCTCTGTCTGCGTCCAGAGACGGGCTGGACAGTCCCCCATGGTGACACCTCCGCCATCACCAGCTTCCCGTGCCGAGTCACATATCAACTGCAGAAACTGGGAACGTGATGGACCCACCTCCCACACCACCCTGCGGTGATGAGAGAGCATCACACCTGACTACCCCGCAACTGGACCAGGCGGCTATGATCCCCGTAGACACCATCGCCGCCAGGCGGGGAAAGTCCAAGATTTCGCCCCAGATCATCCGTTGAGAGGAGATCTGCTTCACCTTCGTAGTGTGGTGCGTTTTATGTGGATTTTGGAACCTTAAAACTCCTTCTACCCAATTACATCACGCAACATATGTACTCCTAGTTTAACAATGGAACCCACGACGACGAGAGTGTCTACCTGTGATATTATCTGTGATATTTTTCCATATCTACTTTAACCCGGCCTAAATGAGTAAACGGCGGCCCATTTTACAATGAAACTCTAGGGACTGAGGGCCAGCACAGAATACCTCTAGAAGCTCTTAAGCCGCCACTGTCCGGCGGCCATCTGTTTGCAAGAAACCAAGGTGATGCCGGACTACTTGTGTGACCTAAAATGCTATTTAGCCTTTCGAAAGGGCACCTTGCACACGGTGCACACGGTGGTGTGCCGCTGGCTGTCCACCATAGTGTGGCGGCGCAGATATTAGTGCTCCACTCCCTATAGCTGCAGGCCGTCGCAGTAAAAGTGCACTTTAATCGCCGTACTATATCTATCTGCTCACTGTACTTGTCACCCGTTGGTGGGTTCCCGTCTACTAAGCTACGACACATGATGTCCGAGTCGGCCCCGCCGGTCTTAACTATTAGGTGATTTTAACGCTCACGTTGCGACATGGGGATGTGTTAACGCACGGGATAGATGTTCGGAATCCTGGGAAGAAGAGAACTAACCATCGAATTGAATTAATATAATTTTCACAGCGACCCCCCCCCCCCATACCCCCCGCACCCATGTGAAGTATTCCACACGACAAATACGGCACAAGACTATCATGTGACAGCAATTAGCAAAACGTGTCAGGCCTAGCAGAAACCGGAGAATCGCATGAAATATGGCGAATACGCCGAATGCGCGAGGCGGGTGTTCACGTTCCCGAACGCTGTCGCCGTTTTGGTGACCGGGCGTTAGTAACTGGAATGCCTGAAACTTGAAAATTTTACTCTTTTTTAAGTGATTTGTTCAGGTGCAATTTCAGCAGTGTGAGATTTATCAAGGGATACCATAGGAAAAATCTTCAAACTGGATGAGGGAGCCAGGGTTGAAAACCGGTGATTCAGAATTGATGGTGGTATAACCGGCCCACTCCACAGGACAATTAAGTTGGTCACTAATTATTTTGTTTAAGAAATGTAAAAATAAAGTAGAAGTGGAAATCTGGACTTTAAAAAAATGGAGTAAGTATACCCCTCCAAATCCGTTTGCCCCCCCTCCACCACCCACGCTAGCGCAAATCCTAGGTACGCCACTGATATTGCATCCTACCCTTCCACTTTTGCAGTCTGCGATGGCGTCAAGGATATCACGCTTGGGTTATGGGGAACTGCACCTGCCTGGATCAAGGTTTCCCAGGTCAGTTTCGGTTGTGCATCAGAGGTACATAAAATGATGGACCTTGGACTTAATATGTAAATATTGTCTAATCGATGGGCCGGACTCCACGAAGCTTTTGATGTTGCACACTTATATTCATAGGCAGGAAATGTATGCAGGTACCCTACATCCCAGCTTCATAAACATAGCATTAGAAAGCGGATGCAAATATAAATAGTGCAACCACCATCATTTTCATGAGGACGTTCCACCTCAGAAAAGACGGCGTTGTCTAAATGCGCCACTGATCCTCATCCTCACACTCTGAGAAACTGCAGGCTTGTTGATACGATGAAGAACTCACGAAACTCGGTGTCATTGCATCCTTGTTTGTGGTTTCTATTCTACAAATCCCCCTAGCATAGGTGTTGTTTTATGAAAATTATTGGGGTGGGGGTGGGTGGGTGTTGTGGGGGAAAAGTGCTACAGGATTAATGTAGGTATAAGATGTGGCTGTGTCATACGCGCACCGAAGTAGGTGGGGGGGGGAGGGGGGCGGAATCCGCCCACGTCTGTTATATTATACATACATATATTATACATTATCTAATAAACGGGCGGCGATATTATAATGCAAAACTTGTGACTTCCTTAAAAATCGATAAGCGCATCCTGTGCGCCACGAAATCGAAATCCGTTAGTAAATATAGGAATTGCAGGGGTGCCAAATCGACCGACCAGGCGGCGGCCGACGAGCGTTCAAGGTCACAAATATTCCGGAGAATATTCCTTTGGGACCTGTTCTGAAGCTTCTGGTGCTTGGGTTGATTCGATGGAGTCCCTTTGTTATTTTTTTTGGTCCTTGTCTATTTTTGTAAGCCCCCTACGCGTGATATTTGTGGGCTTAGGTGCAATTCTTCGGACTCCCGGTGCGATTTGTTATGTACCCCAACGCGTTTCTTTTCCGAGGTCCGACGCGTTTTGGTTATTTGACGCAATACATTTTTTTCCGCAGTGACACTCCGGGTAGGAATTCACTTTTGGGAAGCCAGCTGTCAATTGTGGGGCTCCGGCGCGACTTTTTGCCCACCGTGTGATTTTGAAGGGCAGCGGCGCGAAATTTTTGGGTGCAAGTGCGATTTCGTCGTCATTTCTTGGGATCCTAGCGCGAGTTTTAGTGGCATCGACATGTTTTTGGGGGCCCAACGCATATTTGGGGCTTTTGGAGCGATTGTTGGGACACCAGAACGCTTTCCCATAACTCGACTGGGTTATTTTCGCTGCCTCAGCTTCATTTTTTTTTTGGGGGGTCCCGATGAGACTTTTGGGGCCCGGTGTCACCTGTCGGAGCCCCAAGTTTGATTTATTGGATCCCGGGCGCGACATTTTGATACCCCCAGGTTCGGTATGATTTTGAGGGGGCTCGGCCGGACCTTTTGGGCCCCGTCGTGATTTTCATGAACCCGGCACGACTTTTTTGGGTGTCCAGCGAGATTTTCTTGAACTCCAGGAATACTTTTTTTTGGGCCCCCAGCGTGATTTTCAGGGGTCCCGGTTCGATTTTTGGGATCCCAACGCGATTTTCAGGTGCCCCGTCCGTTCTTTTTGGCCCCAGTGTGATTTTCAGGGCCCGGACCGTCTTTTTTAGAAGCCCCAGTGTCATTATTAGGGGCCCCGACCAAACTCCCTGGGCCTACAGCGTAATTTCAAGGGGCTTCGATCCGACCTCGAGGCTCCAGCATGATTTTTTCGTGGACTCAGACGCGACTTTTGGGGGCCCGGCGGTATTCTCAAGCGCCCGGTCCCACTTTTCGGAGCCCCAGCGTCATTTTTTGGGACACCGGGACGATTTTTGGTTCCCAATGTGATTTCCAACTGCATCTGTGCGATTTGGGGGCCCTAGCGTGATTTTCAGGTGCACCTGCACATTTTTTTGGGTCCCCCAATATGACTTTTAGGGGCCCCGGTGCGATTTTTTGGGGTCTCGAGCGGTATTTTCAGGGCCCCAATCCCCCTATTGGAGCCTCAGCGTCATTCTAGGGGTCCGTAACGATTTTCGGGGCCCCATTTGATTTGGTTGGCCTCAGTGTGATTTTGGAGGCCCCAGTGTCATTTCAGGGGCCCCTGCGGGACATTTTGGCCCCGAATATGGTTTTAAGGGCCCCGGTGCGATTTGGGGGGCTCAACGGGATTTTTAGGGAAACTGGCGCAATTTTCCCGAAGCCCGGGGGCGATTCTTGGGGGCCCAACAACCTCTCAAGCCCTAGTGAAAAAAATCCCATGGGATTGGCATTTATTCTCCATGGGACATATGGGATTCCATATGTCCCATGGAGGAAAACCTGGATTGTCCCATGATCAAAACCAAATCCCCTTGAAATATACAGAATCCCATGAAAAAAAAACAGAACAGTCCTATCGTAGAATTGGGGCAGTTCCGAATAGCGTACCAGAACCACGTCACGACTTTTAGGTGCCCGATCCCTCAGGCATCCACGAGGCTTCCCCTTTTTGGAAACCGTACCTAACTTGCCCAGATACTGGTGTAAGAGATTTCAAGTGCGGTATAGCGACCTGCACCAAGACCAACGAGTAATTCATTAAAAGCTTATTCTGTCATGCAGACACTCAATATGTCCGGTAAAATACTTGTTTCTGAAACAGCCAGAACAGTGGCTCGAACGACATTGACAATCTTCACAATGGAGGATCAGTCATCAGACCAATCATCAGCTGACGCTACTTCGATCATCACTGCATGATTGGCAGTTGGGCGGCGGCCGGCCTGTTTCAATCTGTTTGTGTCAAGTCCACACGGCCAACCTTCTATCTTACGAACATCGAAAACGATAGTCAATTATATTGGATTCACGAATGCGTGAGAAAGTATAGTGTGGTGACGATGGTAACGGTTGTGCGTTTGAGGGGCAAGGCAAGAACGTAAAAAGTGGACAAGGCAAGAACATGGCTGATGGCAAGTGGACAATCATTAAAGGAAACTAACCACCTTGCCGAAATTCTGCAATCATACTAATTAGGGGTATTGGCACCTGAAAATGATGAATATGACATTGGTTTTGCGAAATATTATGCCCATACTTCAAAAAACGGGATTTTGGAAGTTTTTTTTCTTTTTTATCATAGGTCTCTAAAGGTTCTTTAGGTTTAATTACAGTTTAATTAATTTAATTTAATTTAATTTTTAATTAAATTTAAATTTAATTTAATTAAAGCCTTTAGGTTTAATTAGGTTTAATTATGTTTAATTAAATAAAAGGTTTAATTTCCATTGAAATGCTGTTTGCTTCCATATGCTTCCATATGAAGGAATTTTCACAACGCCCGCCGAGTCTGTCCATAGTCGGTTTTACAGCGGAACTTTGCTCCCAGGTCACGTGGTCTCAGGAACGAGATAGAGGGAGAAGACCCGGCATAGTAATCTGCATAAATTAAAAGCGACCAGCAAATATAATTCTCACATCAGTTTTGATAACGAGATAGGTTTTACTATTGACGCTGCTGAAATAAGTAGAATTAAACTTACGAATATCAGCAAATTGCAATACGCTTTCTAATTTACGTCGAGACTGCACTCAGCTCTACGGCATCTGGCAGCGGACGGATGACTGCCAGATGACAAATTGGCGCTGTGGTTAAATTAGCGAAGGATGCGGTTATAAGCCAACTTCCTGAGCAACGGTAGAGAAAGTGATAACAAAAGTACACTTAATCGATGTCAACAAAGTTTATAAATCCATACCTGATACTGCCGACATGGTCACGCCGCACAACTAATAAATAATCACAACACATCCCACGAGTAGGACGCTCGTGCACCGACTGATTTGTTGCCTGCCGCGTACTGGGATATAGGTTTCGGAATATAAAATGGTTTAAGGAACATTATACTAAAACAATCAGTCTAAAATCGTTTTATTCTCACCACCAAGAAACAATTCTTGTCAATGAAAAATTTCAGAAAATTGAGTGAAATCAATTCTTGTTAATAATAAATGTTCTTCGATGTGCTTTTTTGGTTCATGTCTGGAATGTTTAGTTTAAACAAGGAATGACTTGGAAGGATGTAAAGCGACTAGACGGGAGAGCAAATTGCCGCTGTAAAACCGACTCATGTCCCAAAACCGATGATAAAAGGCCTTATAACTTCGGCTGGAAGATGTTTTGGACAGAACGGAGTATGAGGTAAGTGATTTCTCGACGTGGTCTTCAAAACTGCTATCGCAGTTAAAATCCCATTATAAAGGTGGTTAGTTTCCTTTAAGTACACAAAATTGTGATAAACTGATGTGGGATGATATGATAGGCTTATAGCGACATATTGTAGGATTATTAGTAGTGCTGCCATCATCTGGTTCGGTAGTTGATGTCTAAATGAAATGCTACTGCAAGCTGGAATTGGTGATATGGAGAGCTGATCATGGTTGTGACAGGTAGATAAGTAGGTACCTAGGTGAATTTGTAGCTCACGGTAATTTTCGATTTCTTGGAATTTCTTTTTCAAATACAATGTTCATGAATGTGCTTAACAAGATTGTGATGTGACAACTAATTTCCTCTGCAAATGCATACTTTTCAGTTGGGAGGCAAAATAACACCCATGAAGGGGCTTGGAGTTGGGTAATTAGCATGAAAAGTAATGTTCAAAATCAGGAAAAATGCAATATATCCTAACCTAGCCTAACCTTCCATGCAAGACAACGTTTTAATTGAAAATCTCTGAACATTTTTTTATCGATTTTTGTCAATTAAAAACACCTAAACTAAGCTAACTAAACCTAACCTAGCTGTTATTGAATTTTTTTTCAAGCCTGACTTAAACTAAACTAGGCTACCACAAACTGCTTTTGAAGAAAAACAAGTTCTAATTTTTGTATTAAAAATATCAGAAAAAAACATTGTTTGATATTTGTTTTCTAGCTTAGAAAAGAGCCTAATCTAACCTAACAAAACCTAACAAATGTAATGTTCAAAATCAAGAAAAATGCTTCATGTATGCTTGTATGCTTCATGAAGGTAAACTGTGTAAACTCATTTCTTGGTTAATTTAAGCTGCAATAATACTCCTACATACAGGGGGTGTAGCATTGTATGATTTTGGTAGATCACGATTGCTCCCCCCCTAATGCTGGCTGTCCCCACCCCATTAATTTCAAACTTTACCATGACACCCTATAAGGTATGCCCCCAATCCATTTTATCCTGCCCATTACCTTCGTGCATTGTTCCCCCAATTTTTTTTTTTTTTTTCAGAAACCTATGCTGATGGTTACCTTGGTCTGCCAGGGCAGGGTGCAAGCCTTTTGTACAGCAGGTGCTTTTACAACAATACTATTATCATTTAGGTTGTTCATAGGATGAATGAGTCACGTGTTTTGCTGGTACGGTTGTACTTTAAGGTGTTTTATGAAATCTCGGAAGTTATCCTTCGAATGCAATGTTTATGAACATTACTAAGATGATGGGACTTCTCATTTTCTGTGCAAATGCTTACTTTTTGGTTTGTGAGTAAAATAACAGTAGAAAAGGGGCTTTGAATCAGGTAACAGCTTAAAAGTTATGCTTAAAAAAATAAAAATGTAACATCCTGGCTTCCCAAGCCCTTTAGACAAGCAAACATATAAAATACCTATTTTGACAAATTTCAAACAATTTGTTATCTAAAAATTTTCTAAATTAAGAAAATGCCTATCTTAACCTAACCTGACCTACTACAAACTGCTTTTGAAGAAAAACAAGTTTTTTATAAATTAAAAATATCACAAATTTTCCGGTTTTTCTTTGCAATATGCAAACATGCAAGTTGATAGAATGTTCATTTTAATGAACAAAAAGCTGCATTTTTTCAAATGGAATACAAAATCACGAAGAATATCAAAATTTTCCACACTAATTTCCACAAGAGCGGGTGGTTTCATCATCTTCATCGTGTTCAGAGACGTGTTTGTACATTTTTCATGAAATGCTATGTCGGGTCTTAAAGAAAAAGTTCAACCCAACCGAATCTAACCAAACCTAACCATTTGTTTGCCTCAGGAGGTAAAATGTGTGCAAAATGCATCTTGTCGATGTCTTAAGCAGCAATAATACCCTTTTTAATTTCAATGTTTTTTTTTAAAGCAAGAGCTTAGACCAGATAGGCTTAACCCAGATGGGCCCCTGTGGCTCTTATTAAGCTTTATGACTTTATAACTTTAGGTTAACTTTTTTTTTTATGAAGCTTAGCTTTATTCTTCATTCTATATTACCCCACTTGAAGTCCTACTTTTTGCTATTATTTTGCTTGCCAACTGAAAAGTAAGGAGTATATGAGCGCTGGGAGTGGCTGAGATGCAACATGTTGGCTGACCTTGCAAAATCGCCTGATAAATATACGTCAAATATCGTTTGTCTTTCTAAATATGCGTGTCGTGCATCGTTTCATCCTGTTTGCATGAACATGCTCTGGGAAGACCAGTGGGGTTTATGCTGGTTCATAAATCCCATCAAGGTCTTGTCTTCCCCACTGAGATTTCTCAGTGGGAATCCCTGCATAATTCACCCTGAGAATAGTATAAAATCCCTCAGAGACTGTAAGAATCCCATGGTGGATTCCCATAGGACGCATGGGATTCCCCACAATTGTCTCATGGGGAATGTTTCATACCCTGACAAGGACAATCCCATGCAATTTGATGGGTCAATCCCATATTTTTTTCACTAGGAGGGGCAACTGCCTTCATGCCCCCCTTCGGTACGCCAATGTCTTGAGTTTAGCTTTTTAGCCTGCAACGGTAGAGGACCAAGTGAGGCAGATTTCGAGCGCCAAATTTGAACGGATGTGCCGCTGTTTTTGTGCCTGTGACCAGTTGAGCCAGGGTTGACCGCATCTTTTACATGTAGGTGATAGAGGTTTTGCAGTCTGGCCACGCCACTGAGATGAAGAGACAGGCGGGGGCTGCATATGCACTATCAAAGAGAATGGCAAGAGGAGGGTATGCATCTATATTTTGAATAAGAAAAACTGTGGGGTTTGCAGGTATGGGAGATTCGAGTGGTAGGATCGCACGTACCTTTAAGCCC
>JAOTOM010000601.1:0-22484 GCA_034440615.1 Ashinkailepas kermadecensis
TGATACATAAAACATATACACTACAAATCTAGTGCGTAGATGGCTCTTTATATATACTCTGTCTCGGAAGAATGGTCGTGCCATACCTTATATCACAACGATGTGTGGCTCTATTTTGCTTAATATGGGCATTTGGTTACTTTTATATAGTCGTCCTTAACCTAACATACCCTAGCCTAGCATGGCCTTACCAAAGCAGACCTGATTTGATCTGACCCTAACCCCTGCTCTTCCCTAACTTCATTTTCATACACGCAATAACACAGTTGTACTGCCTGCATACACCATAAGTTATAATCACTTATATAAAATCCTTCCCACGGTAGATTGACTGGCTTGGTAGCACATGCGACCTGTATAATTTTCAACCAATGAAGTTCGCTCAAGAAAACCCTGATTCATCTATGCAGCGAGCCGTTTGAGAAGGCGGAAAATGATGTTTGAGTAATGCTTCAGGGCAGCCTTGATTGTAGGGAAAGTTGCTTCGATTTCCAAAATTTATAGGTATCGTATGAATCACAACCGTTTAAGCTATGCGTGTATACTACTTTTGTATCCAAAATGTTGTCTAACCGAGATGCTGATGGGGTGGAAAGCAGAGCCTGTTTGCTGGTCACGACACTTGTCACTCTCGTCGCGATGGCTATGCTTTACGGTAGGTGCCGATAGTCAAGGGAAAGTGTAGCCAGTACATGGACCTGGGTAATGCAAACAACGGCGTACCGTGACTTTTATCCGTTTCACAGTACCAGATCCAATCGTGAAAAACGAGGAAAACGGTCGCCTATTATTTACCACCCTCCCTCGGGTGCACGTGCCACTGCGGCAAAAATGTGTGCACTGCCACGCTTCGAGTGTCTTGGCTGTGCCGTGGTGTCAGTCCAGTGGTTTGGCTGTGCAGTTGTTTGGTGTCCATCGGTCCATTGGTTTTGCGAGCTATGCCGGTTGAAACCGAGCCGATTCGGCGCACGAAAATTGATCATATTCCGACTTAAAAATCCCCGTTTTACATGCTAAACCAATTGACGACGGTATTTCGGCGCAACCCTTTCTCCATCACATCGTTGTCGCTCGTGCAGCACATTTACTCGTTCGCACGGAAAGTGTGCCCAAGTTAGTCAACACTCTGGGCTTTCGTGGTGTGACCAGATTCCTCGTTCACCACGATGTGAGCCGAGTCGGTCGTCAATATGTGGCAGTCGGGATTTTCGTCTGGATATACAGGGTTGGAATAACAGCCGGCTTTCGAATGTTTGGCCTCGATAACTTTATCCTCTCCCAGACAATTATGATCTGACTTTTCTAATTTGGCGTTTGCATGGTACTGTTTGACCATGGATTGTTCGGTGACAAGTGCTCTAGATTTATTGAAAAGTGCAAACTTAACTACAGATATATATTTGAAGAAAATATCCCTTCCATATTCGATTATTGAAGAATTGCCCTCTCCACAGCCATAATTCAGAAGGAATTCAAAATCTAACCCTATTGGAACCTGACGATGTTTGTAAAAAAATTATCGAACCTTAAGTTGAACAGACTTCCAACGCCGTTAGGACGCCGTTTACCCTAGCATACTTAGTTCCGAGGATCATGGAGTGGACTTGACCCCTTCTTGAACGACATTATCACAGAAACGTCGTAATGTGAGGGTTATCATCCCCCCTATCCTACTCAATTTCAAGTTGGGGGACCAATGCCTCTGCTCTCAACGTTTCCGTGTGCTTATACATGAAGAGTCCCACAAAATGAACTTTCGAAAGCAAAATACTGCAATTCGCAATTCCAGTCGGGTTTGGATATAGGTGGGTTATCTTGGTCTGAATCTCCTTTCCTCACAATTCTTTGTCGACACATCGACACCAATGATAGCTTCCATACTTCACGTCACATAAAACTCAGTTTGCCGTTACCATACAAGTTCCACAGGTGCAGCACACGGGTACTGGCACCAGGATTCTAGATGGGTATAAATCTGTACCGATTTGGAATCTACAAAGTTCTTTTTGAGTCGGATAATCATAGTGATGGTAATGGTGGCAATGATGTTAATGATGTTATTTATAAAAGTAAAGCTGTACTGACACAGACATCATATCAAAATGAAACAATTATGTTCATGTTTTGTGGGTGTCTGCCAATCTCCTTCGGCGATCCCAGAAGAAGACGTTTCCTACAATATGAGTGGGCCCCAATGCTAGCATTGTGATATTCAAGTAATGATTTTCCTTACCTGAATTTAATTAGCACACATTTCATTTTGGTAACTTCGACCTGAATCACTTGCCATTTTTCTCCGCTTTGTCCTCAAAGCTAGTTTATGAGGCCCATATTTATAACAATCAAACAGTTCGGTAAAATCGAAGTGTATGAACTACACTCGCACATGCTACTGTCCAATAGGCCATACATTTACAATCAGGTGCCCTAAATTCTAGGAAGATTAGAAGCTCTTTACCTTCAAGAGACTTAATTTTTAGTTAATTTTTTTTAAAGACAAATGATCTTTATCCTTCTTTTTGTAAAAAATCAACCTGAAAATGGAGAATAAATAATCCCAGCCATAGATCGCACCTAGGTTGGAACCTTGGGATGAGACCATGGTGTGCTATCCCCTGTCGACATCACCTGGAACGGTCAGTGTGACATATCCACTAACAATTACAGAAAGCGGTCAGGAGCCACCTTTAACCCCTCAGCCGTTTTTCCAGTCGACACTTTGCCGGCACATCCCAAACGTTAGTCACGAGATGGCCAGTTGAAGTCGGATTTGGTCAAGTCAAACGCCAATTTCCTCTCAGCTCTCGTCTGACCCAAACATATGGATTATCATACAATAGGCGGAGCGGGGACCACGTCGAAGTTGGAAAAAAATGATTGCTGCCCTTTGGATCGCTCTTGTTTTTCACCTTCCAAGGTCTACAAACGATCTGGTTTTTCTTCCCTCTGGTTTTCGAGCTTTTGGCTTCGATTTTACCTACACAAACAAGGTAGAGGCGGACACCCACGGCTCGCCCTGTGATCAGGTCCTCCGCTTCGCCTTTGTCGCGAGTGGTATCCAGAGACCAGGACCTCAAAGAGCCTCCTCCAAATGTACTGTGTCACGAGTCATGTGTGTATGTCCCTCTGTATGCCTGTTCGGTAGACCACTTTCTTTGTCTGCCGGCCGCCGTCTCTCTCCTCCCCTATAGTGCTTGCCAGATACCGGATGAAATATAAACGTCTTGGTAGCCTTTTCCTGACGAAAAATGTATCTAGCAGATGGAAATCGGCGTCCACTAAGGGACATTATAACATCCACGGCGCTAAAACTACCTTGCCGATGTGTTACATCTGTGCCATTAATATTATAAGTCAGCATTTATTCATGAACAAAACTTTATTGTAGGATGCAGTCATTTTTGCTAATACATGATAATAATATATATTGATAGCACACATAAATGATTAATTTCAATAGCACTTAAAACCGTAACTTATAAAATGTGTGCATGCTACGCTTTATGTGCAAGAACAAAACGTTTGCGGTACAGACTTCAACTTCTATCAATACTATTGTTTCCCTAGCAACGCCCTTAATTGACCTCCCATACCACTTCACCAAATCTCAACTGCTCCCCGTAGTTCTGCACCAATAACTTCAAGGAACAAAGGTGTGTTTATAGAGATAAATGGTCAATTATGGTTTCCACTGTTCTTGATGTAGCTACTATCAATGCATTACACAGTGGGCCAGATCACCTTCAAAGTCGCTTTTAATTCGAAGCGCCTGCCAGATGTGGCAATATAGCGTTTTCTGAGATTCTTCTGTGCGCTGAGTTCGATTATGTTGTCTATTTTGGCGTACCAAGTACTGGTAGCCCGTGAGAATGTGGGGGGATAATTCATCGCATTAGGGTTGTTTGTGAATTGGTACACGGACGGATGTCGATTCCAGCAGCTGCTGATCGCGGCTATGAATAGGATATTGCTGTACTTATCAAGGATCGGCTAATACAGTGTATAGTAGTAACAGTACTACAGTAGAAATGAATTATCCTAACATCAATATCGTACCTAAATTTAGCAGACAATTCGTGCAAGGCCGCATCTATATTTCGCATACATCGTGCAACACTACTCATGTCAACATTAGCATGTGTGTGCACACAGGTGTGTATGTGGACATGCGAATCACACATGACCTACATATCTAATTAGTCACGTTACCTGTCAACTGATCCCACCGAAATCGCCAACACTATATTCAACTTACATTGTCTGGTGTGTGGTGTGTGTGTGCGTGTGTGACTTAGTCCTCTTCACTACAGTTCGAGTCAACAAGGCTCTCAGCTGAGTACGAGTGGGACGTCATCAGTGGCATACCGAGGGGGGCATAGGGGAGGTGCCCCTCCTCCTGAGAAGTTATGGGGCCCCAAGAATCCCGCCGGGGTTCGGAAAAATTGCGCCAGACTCAAAAAAAATCCTGCTGGGGCCCCCAAAATCGTTCGGGGGCGATCGCCAAACAGTTGGTCAGTTAACGGTCGCGTTTCTCTTCGCGTCTGTTGACTTCAGTTCGAAAAACTCACGGACAGGACGTCCCCGCCCCGCTGAAGTGAACGGCCCACTCGTTGGCACTTATGTATGTCCATCAACGTGCCATTCAGCCAATCTTCGTGCTTGGGGACATATCGTTCCATGTGCCGTCCAACCTGATTCAATCAGCTCGTGTCTTATGACGTTATGCAGGTATCATTTGCACTATTTCAATTTATCACCAGATAGTTGTGATCCTCTTTTACAGTCCAAAAGCCGAATTAAGATATCAACTGTCGTCTTGATAATACCCTCATCCTGTTCAATATGCCCAAAGAGTTGCTTTCGCCTGAACCAAACACGATATTACTCAGATCAACACGATGGACACTTGTGTAGCGCCGCACAGATAATGCTCTCTATTCTACCCGTGGCTTCAAATTGACGAAGCTCACCGGTGTGCGTCAGTGACCTGGATACTCCACATGCGCAGGTCGGGTAACAAGGCTGTCACCGTCACCCAAGCCGTCCGTCTCATATTGAGCAGAGCCTCGCTCTCCGCTAATTTGACACCCATCTCATGCACCGTGGCGACAGCGGAAGGCCGCCGCGGAGGGCTGTCAGCTGACTGATGTGCCGCCCGGCTCCAGCACATCCAAACTACAACTGAAATTTACGGATTTAGCGCAAAAATGCTCAACTTTGGGCATTGGATCCACGATTTGAAGGCATTGGGTTATCGCTGCGTGTTAAAATATCCGCGGAACTCGGTGGAACTCACTTTATTGTCCTACACTGGGGATCTAGGGAATTATCTACGTAGAGGAGTAGGAACGGGCCCCTAGCAGGGCCCTCCGGCAGTGCCAGGGACACGTAGAATCTCAAGGATAGAGCGACCGGCCCAGCCACCCCCTTAGCTACGTCCCAGTTTGTGGCACTAACTGCGAAGATCAGCCGCAAGGAACAAATGATACCCACCCCTCCTCAGGCTTCTGGCTGCGCCATGGGATGTTTTGCATGTGCATGTATGGGCATCTAGTGCTTTACATCATTACAAATTATTTGTTCCAAGCTAGCACAAATAATGGTACCATATACTGAGCGACGTCAAACTGTTTTGATCTCGGGAACTATATGAACTACCATATAAATATTGCTACGAGAAAGCGCATGGCGCTTTGGCGTAATTGTATAGTTTATTTATGTGTTGCGTCTCTTAGTTTTAGTGGAACTCCGCAAATATACATTTTTGTTTCTCCGGCAGCTCTCGAGTCGTGTTCGCCTCAGTCCGGGCCTGTGCTCTGCGCTCCATTCCTCGCTGGCTCCGTCCTCCTGAGCAGCTGGTAATGTGGTGTGCCATTCTGTGCAGAAGCTACATTACGATGTGACCTGTGCGTGATAACTGTCCTCGTAAGATTGGGTGGGTACTGCAGCCAAGAAATGGCTTGCAGTGCGTGATGGAATGTAACCTTTTCATACTATACCTGCCATCACACCGAGTAATGACGCTTCCCGAGGCATTGGCGATGTCACCAGAAAGAGAGAAAGCTGATTTAACCATAAATTGGGGTGTCATATCCATACATAAATTGGGGTGACATATGCCACGAATCATGGCTCGCTAGTTTATGGCAATGGTGTCACCATATTCTCACCCAGGGCTGTGGTGCTGAGCTTAAATTGACTTAAATTAAATACAACCTAAATCAAACTCATAACCATTTCTGCTCCTCTAAGAACCTTGCATATCAAACTTATATAAATGCGTCTACGATTTTCGCGAGCTGGGCATAACTCAGCTGGCCAAATCCAACGAAGCTCACACGTTTGGGGAAGGGTCTGCAGGGTAAATAATTTGCGGAGACTAAATTTCTTCCTCCCACTGGCGATTCGCTGGTTCATGGGATCCAAAACGTCAAACTACGCAAAGCTAATGAAATGCAGCAAATTCACACAAACTGATTCGCACGGGCGCACCTCCCCGGATCATCGGGTGACTCGTAGTGCACATACCACACCCGGTGCTTCGGAGCATAAGTGTAGGAACAGCAAAAAACAAACACTCAGCCATGGAGAGGTGACAAATACCGACCAACACGGGGCCCAGACACAATCATTACTGCGATGTACAAATGATATCGGCCTGACACCTTAATAACATAACGCTTCATTGGTCCTCACAACTTTGGTGGGGGTGGTGGGGGGCACATGTCTCACCTTTTCCTTTTTCTAGGCCTGTCTATGCTTGGGAAGTCCAAAGTTGTTCGGGGAGAAGAGGGACGATGGATTTTCCAGGTATGTTCTTCTCAGTTAACAACATAAAATCATGGCTTGCTTAGCACAGCCTCTCTCGCCTTAACAAACAGTTCTGGAATCCTCTACATAAAAGACGATTTATGACAGTGGCGTTAGCAAAGAACTGCTAAAGTAGTCGATGCCATCCCATCTCTGTTTCTGTACCCGGAAACGTCAACAGAGTAGCCTTTCCCTGCTCTTACTTCGTCCCTCCCGACTGTTCCGTGCATTCATCAATATACAGTTTGCAGTTCAGTGCACGGGCGGAGACCCCAGGAGTGGGTGGGATGTTGGAAATCAATGCTGTGTGCTGGGCTTGTGATCTCCGTTTCTGGGTGAGAAAACATGAAGCTGATAACATACAGCTTTCCAAAAATGAGAATCTGGCCATGCAGTGTTGCAAATTATGGAGTTTTTGATTCGATTGGGCGATCCAGAGGGCCCGCTTCTAAAGATGACCCTTGAGTTGAAAGATATCTCCATCTACAGCTTAGTGAACAGCTTATACGTCACACACCGGTGATGGATAATACATGAGGGCGAAGTCGGCCTAGGCAGACCTGTTTCATAGCATACTGGGAGGTCATGTTAACCAATGGTATGACATATCACGATTATGCATACCGTCATCTTTTTGGGGGATGGGGATCTATTTGAATCATTTAGTGTATATGTATTTTCTTTTCATTACTTTCAGGAGTATTCTATGGCTATTCGGAAGTCGTGGGAATTGACAGACAAAAATTCGAAGTAACAGATTTAGGATGTCTGCGTTTTTTCCTCGCATAATTGACTGCGGATCGAACGGTGTGATGTTTTACTTCCTGAACGGGAATGCAATCGCCAGGGGTCGGTAGAAACGAAACAAAGTCTGCGAACACATGTCAGCTGCTGCAAAACTTGCACACTTTGCAATACAACGCATACTGACTAATTTTGTGAGGGTTGGAATTTTCCATTCTACTTCTTAACGGATCAGTATCTGTTTGTTAGAGCTAGAAAACACAGAAGGAATTAGCTGGCAAGCGAAAGCGCTAATACGACGAACTTCCAAACTAACAGAGGATTTCTGAGAGGTGCTGGTCAGGCAATGCGCAAGCTAAATGCAGCATCATACTAGGACATGTTCGTACAATGTTCAAGAAGGATAAGCATTACATAGAAAGCGAAGAAGCACTAACAATATGGTCGTACAATACATTTACAAAGATAAGAACACTAATCTTGAATGGCGGCTGAGGGTTTTAGGAAATACTGCTGTTTGATGATTTATAACACTTCTTCAATTCGTTATAGGTTACATGAGGCGAACTATTTTTTTTAATGCTAATTTTCGTGCATTCTGGAGTCATTGTTATAACTGATGTGCACGTTTGATGGGGAGCATACAACACCTAGAAATTACCAACATAGTTGATATAGTTTATAAAAATGAGTTATGTAGGTACTTCTTCGAAATTTTCCAAGCATGCCTTATCGTCACTTTTCACACACAATTTGGTCCGACGCGTTTCGCTTTGTACGTCAATAACCAACAATATTTGTAATCGATTTTTTACGTTGCGCCAGGCCCATTTTTCTAAGGTCAACTAAGAATGACATCCAAATGATTCTTGGCTTTGGAATATTTTAAAATAACTGGTGAGGGGCGAATGACCCCTCCCTCTCTCTATTCCATTGCACATACATGTTAACACGCGAATGACCCTCCACTCTCTCCGGAACTGCGAGTTAGGCTTACCACGATTCCAATGACTAAGGCTAGAGATGTGAAGCTTAGCATAACCTAAGACGGGCTACTCAGTGATGTTGCACTGATAGTTAGAAGCCGAGGTGAGCATAGATTAGGCTATACGGTGTCACAGAAACGTGTGCCCAGCCGATCCCGGGCCCAGGCTGGGATCGGCTGCAGCCGATCCCGTGCCCGCACCAAGCGGGAACCACGGCTGCACCAAGCAGGCACCACCGCGAAGCGGAGCGGACGTGCATGACGAATGTGGCCTGTCGTGTGTATTCACCAATGTTGTGCCATAACTGTGTTGGAAATATACGAGTGAATATGACCCGAAAAGGAGACAAGATACCCATGGGTATAGCGCTGGTTTTTCAACCCAAAGACTGGGTGTCGTTCGGTCGCTTCTCGCTGTCGTTAAACATCCAGGTGAGCAATTTCCCGTATAACTTGGAATGGGTTTGTGCGTCGTGAAAGCTCGAATAAAAACGGCAAGAAATTGTAACGAGTGTTTTGAATAGTTACGTGTCGTTTTCTAAATCGATGTTACGTGGCTCGCACGTCAAGATATCGATTATATATAATTTCAGTTGAAAAGATGATGCAGGACGAACGTGCAAATTACCTGGATGACAGCTAGCTCATTTAAGTAATCTATATAATAATACATATAGACTTAAAATGTAATACTGGAGAACATAGGTGGAGAGCTCTCGAGATTCCAGGGGGGGGGGGGCAGCAGCAAGATTTGCCCTCCCACAGGCAACATATCCAACTTAGAATGAAAAAGACATCGGTTCGGGCGTTGTCTCAGCCCCTCCTCTTGAATGTTGCATTTAGGTTGATTCTTCTTGTAGAGCAAAATTTTCCACAGATGGTTCAATGAGGGTTCAACGAACCCAGGGATGGTCCTGACGCTCTTCCTCGGAATGCCAACCTCTACTGGAGGGCTACGCGCCCTGGTTAAATTTAAGTGTCCAATGATGTTGGAATCACGGATCGACTGTGGCCAGCTCCCGCTCTTGGCCACCAGGTTTGATTTGGGACGCCATGTGCAAAATGTAAATTTAATTGGTTTCTTCAACAACTGACATAAGTTATTATTTGTCCAATGCCTCACTGTAATATATGAAAACTGGCCCCGCATACGTGACAATGTAAACCCGAAAATAAAATGGAATTTCTGCATATTTTTATGGGTTGCATCTCAAGCAGGTTTTTGGGATCGCCTTTGCTATCCCCCAACCCAAATTAAAATGGCATGTCAGAGCCACTGTGTGCACGCACTATTTTACCGCAATCCACCCTTAACAAACATTCCCCGGGCTGTCGCGCCGTGTTTAAAACTATCTAGCGTACATCGTAAGCTTGTCTACGACTATTATCCTGCTACATGAAAGCCGAAACATCGAGCATTATGATCGGAATATAACCCTATGTGTAGTGCCATGCTACTGGATTATGTCAATTTTTTTGCGGAACCACACACATAAGTTCCGACACTATAACTACAGAACAAAATTAAAACAGGAAATATCTGAACTTCAGCTCCAATTTCCGACCACAAAATGAAATGATACTATACGAAAATAGCGAAAATAGCTTTTCATTTTATCGCATAAAGTGTAGCAAGACATAAAGCGTGGCTGCATTCTGCAGAATTTCACCACTGCTGAGCTGATTAATCCGAGGTGCTTTAGATTTACGCAAAAATAATCGCACATGAGTAATACATGAGTAATTTTTTCCTGGAGGGTTCGGAAAGGTGGTTCGGAAACTTGAAAACTTTTCGCCCGATTTCCATTTTTCTTTTCTTCCATTTTCTTGAACGACGCGCCGGTCATTTCTAAGCAGGTACGCAGAAAATCACGTATATCGACCGGTAAAATCTGCATTTATGTACGAAAAACCAGACGGGTGGGCGGATTTCGCCCTGCAGGCAGCCCGGTACTACCGACAGCCACCACGCCACGGAACATGGCACCCTCCGACCGCCGAACCGGCGCGAGGAGATCAGGTGTCAGACCTGAGGAGAGGTTTGACAGGTGATCGTTCTTTCGAGATATGGCAATGGGCAGCCCTCCAGGGTACGACTATTACCAGGGTACGACTAGCCGACATATTGCGGTCGAAAAATGCAAGTATGCGTGAGAATCACCATGTAATGAACATTTTAAGCTAGCCATGAAATCTGATACAAACAGGTCTGAGCGGTGTGTTCGTGCTATGCATCCGCCACTGCGCCGCATATCAGCTTCCCACGGGACGACAGCCGGTTCCCGAGTTCTGGAAAGCTAACAATGCGCGCACACCACACGCGTATTCAATGACACATCCTGCCATCTAGTGAGAAATCCGTCAACTTTCGCGCCACGGACGCTGCGTTTTCTCCGTCCCTTCCCCAGACAGCTGATCAATGGCGTTACCAGGGTACGACTAGCCGGCATATTCCAGTCGAAAAATGCAAGTATTGCGTTAGAATCGCAATGTAATGAACATTTTAAGCTAGCCATGAAATCTGATACAAACCGGTCTGAGCAGTGTGTTCGTGCTATGCATCCGCCACTGCGCCGCATATCAGCTTCCCACGGGACGACAGCCGGTTCCCGAGGTCTGGAAAACTAACAATGTGCGCACACCACACGCATATTCAATGACACATCCTGCCATCTAGTGAGAAATATTGTGATCTATACTTCAACGTTCAATCGCATGACATTCATTCAATATCCGTTGTTATAAGACCTATACCGTGCTGCTACCTAGCGATAGCTATCTGAAGTGATGCTTCTAGAAAATAGTGGAGTTCTTGAATCTGTGGAGGTTGCGAGCTGTGGAGGTTATGAACGCTTCGCAGTTGTGGAGGTTATGAGCTGTGGAGGTTACGACCGCTTGGAGTTGTGGAGGTTATGACCTGTGGAGGTTATGAACGCTGCGGACTTGTGGAGGTTGTGAGCTGTGGAGGTTACGACCGCTTGGAGTTGTGGAGGTTATGACCTGTGGAGGTTATGAACGTTGCGGAATTGTGGAGGTTGTGAGCTGTGGAGGTTATGAGCGCTTCGTAGTTGTGGAGGTTGTGAGCTGTGGAGGTTATGACCTGTGGAGGTTGCGAGCGCTTCGGGTATATTGAATTTGTGGAGGTCATGAACTGTGGAGGTTATGACCTGTGGAGGTTATGATACGCTGTCGAGCAGATAAACTTCAGTACCTTTAAATTAACAAATATGGTGTGCTACGTCACAAATGACTTCCCATACTTTCACACTCGGGGGCATTTCAGGTCTTGTCGAAATGGCGTCACGAAAATCGATCGGTGGTAGTGACCTGGGTTCTCACTCTTTCTTTGTGTTCGTACTGGGGTCATTTGGTACCGCAATGTGTTGACCATCGCTCCTGAGCATGACCAGGTCACATGAGGTCTTCATTGGTCACACTTGCCTTCTGCTACAGTTATCATAGGTCATTTTTACTATGCTAACTGCAAATATAACGTCAATTGATGTCGGAAATCGCTCTATTTACGTCCTATTTGGTTTTTGGCTCTACACACCAGTATGTACATATTGGAGCCCCTTAAGACGCTTGACACAGGGACCACGTAAAGTGTATTGCAAAAGTAATGACACCATGTAGTGAGCGGCCTGTATATGGCTATTTCTTCCGAATTGCATGTCGGAATGTTGTACAAATTGTGTTAGTTAGTTAGTTATTTGGGCTTTAAACATGCACCCGATAGCATTTCGTCCCTACCCACGTTGAAAAATAGCTTACATAATTGCGAGACCCAAATTCAAGAAAAACCCAAATCGGCCGTCTTTGCACGGCATGACAGGGAAGTTCCTACATGCGTTTCAGAACTCATTGTGGCCAGCGTCATATTGTCGGGTGCATCAGCCAATCAGGGAATAGCATTCTCCGGTTTAAAGGGACAATGCCGTAAGAGCAGTTACCCGTGGCAGTAGTCCGAGTACCGGTTTGCCAGTGCAACGAAAGTGGACATGCTGACTATGGCACATCCCCTCCATTGCACTAGCAAACCAGACAAATCATGACGAAAAGCATTTAGTTTCTACCGGCAAGAGCTTACAGAACATAATATCCGTTGCACGTCTGAAATAAAACAGGACTTTGGGAAAACTACTCCAATGTATCACCCACCTGCTCCGACACGTTGCTGTATACTGTTCGTAGACAGCATTCATGACTTCTCGCCTAGAAGCTTTGCTGAAGTCTTCATCGTTGCTCATCGCTACACGAACAGCTTGAGACAACGATCTGGGGTCCACATTGAACTGCCCACGTCTGTCAAGTGATTCACATACATCACAAAATATACAAAACAGATTCAATTCTGACATCCTTGACATCCCTTGTGCAGTAGACATCAAATGGGATGGCACAAGGGATAGTCGCAATACGTTCGAACCGATTGGTTTATTTGTTGCTATACCACACAAAAAAGATGCACAGAATGATAGGTCAACGATGATAGATCAATGAAACTCCGTAGCAATATTGGGTAAATGAACAACATGCTGCTTCCAGCATTGTACATTTATGTTCCCAGGGGTCAGAAAGTGGCATGGAGTGCAAGAACAAAGCAAAGAGCACTTGTAATATATAAGTTATAATCACGACAATTGTACAGCTGTTGCTATGTAGCTTTAGGATATATCAGTATTATTTGGCCACCTCTGCTCAAACTAGTGGGTGGTCTAACTTGACTACTTGACTACTACGTGACACTTATGACAAGATTTGAAATATGCAAGGTCAAGTTCACCAATGATAGATTGCACCTATCTGGTGCAACTTGACAAGGGCTATTAACAACGCTTTTCCCGTGGACGTGAGGCTTAGTTTTCACGACAGCTGGGGGGAGTGAGTTGTGATGCCCCCTTCCACAGGGGAATGTCAAAAGTTCCAGTAGGGTGAGGGTTAAGAACAGGCTAACAGTCAGTTGCCATCTCATTTACAAGTTCAAATGGCATAGTCACTCCCATTCAGGGGTGACGCAAACATACCGCAGCACGCATACAAGGGAAACAATACTACGTCGATATTGTGTACACTGCATTTACTGCAAGCTCTATGCTCACCTTTGCAGCGGAGTAGCCGAACTGACGCCACTCGTCTCGAGATTGTGACTCGTATTTGACACGTCTGCTGCTCACACGTTGGAGCTTGGGCTGAAACTGACGGCACACACTATCCTGAAATATTATCGCTTGATCTGACAACATAAAGACCCACCCCGAAATAGTGTGCATTTGGTTTTTTTTTAATCAGTTAACATGGAGAGTTTAAGGAAGCATTTGTAATTCAAACGATGAGAATCACAGATTACAAACACAGATTATAGACAGGAGCTTTGGGTATATCATTTGGGTGCAAAACACTGAGTGCGTCGTGTAAGACGGATCATGCATTATGTAGGCTACATCGCGAGGATTCGTTCTGTTTGGAAGTAAACTTCAGTTCAAATCCAAGTTTTCATGGAACACAAGTGAACACGAACAAGCACGCAAGATGCAGACGAGCAGTATCCCAGTCTCTGCACTAAGTAGAGTTGAAGTGCAAAGGAAAACTGGAATAATGATGCAATGCTAAATTGAGCTGGAGAAGATGCATTGCACTGCGGTGCGGAAAGATAATGATAGTATAAGATACGTCTTACGCTACGTATAAGATGGTGATAACTGTGCTAGTAGCAACACATGCAGAAAGTTGATATAATTGCACCTGGCATCGGAGATGGCATCGATCAACAGAACTGCTGAAGTGCCTTCCACCGCAGGGCATGCCGTGTTACCAGCTTGATCGCAAGGTAGTTCACCAGCCGACACTAGCCGAAGCAGACCATCCTCATCTGGCGGTCTTCTGCGTCATCTATTCGGACGAATAAGTCGTGCTTGCGGTTGTGCACCTCCAATGCGTGCTCATCGGACAGGACACCAAACAGTTGGCAAGCCTTGGCGAGAGCCTCTTGTGTTTGATGCACTTTGACTATCTTGCATACATCTTGGCTGCCGCACGTTTTCTTGATCAGGTACTCGAACACCATGATGGAAATGTTGAAAGCATACCGTTCATTGGATCTTAGAGCACACGCCACAATGCTCCTGATGGCGTCAGGATCACCATTTTCTTTTAATCTCCATAAAAGATCATCAAGCTCGCTATTCATTGCAACTTGAAACCCCAGATTAGTCTGCAACTTTCCGAGTTAGCATTAACTAAGGTCCGACCCCTTTTCCTTTAGTAAAAGGCAGCGATATATACCACGGTTAATGCCGGGTTAGCCTGTGACACAGATACGGATCTAGGTACAACTAAAACAACTTTGACTGCACCTTATGGACAGCATATCTTGATTGATAAACATGATCAACTCACCGCAGGCTACAGCATCCCATAGCCGGGGACAAGCCGTCGAGGCACCGCATACCGGCGTTCGCCAATGATGTATGAGCCTAGGGGTTGTGGATCAACGAGCTTCAGCAGATTGGCCATATCATACTGATCAGTATGCGAGAGGATACAAGCTCCAACTGACGGGTCATATACACCTACTTGATAGCGCACCAGGAATGACTCATTTGCTTCTGTCTGACAAGTGCAGATGATGGCAGCGATGCCATCTTCCAAAAGGATAGACTGATCTGAGCAGTACTCCACCCCATTTAATGTTGCTTGTCTGAACAGCTTGGCACCAACATACAGGTCACTTGCAAGGTCGGGCACACCATCCTTAAAAACCAGCCGCCTTCTGGCAAACATGAGTCGTTTTCAACACAGGCTGAAGAGTTCCTGATCTGGTGGCGAGTTGCAATGTTTTTGCACACATTCTTCCTATTGCGAGAGGTGGCTAACGCTTGCTTCAATATTTGATGCGTGGCATCAAAACGCATACTCCACAAGGATTGTAGTGGCCCATGCCTTCGAATCTGGTCTGGATAATGGAGCATATAGTGATATTTTGGAGTTAATTTGAAGTCAGGAAAGCAACACAACAGGTCCCTGACGAACCCCTCAACCATTTTTTGAAGAGTATTCGTGTCTTCATAGCAGACAGAGAACACAGCTAGCATGAGCATGATTTTGATGAGTCTGACCAGGAGTTGATAAGCTTTGCTTTCAGACAACGACGGCGACAACAGCCCAGCGTTCAGCATGATCAGTGGAAGCAGACGAAGCAGGCACCATGATTCACTGGCCTTCTGTTTTACAACCACTTGTCTTCCATCGCGACGCAGTGGAGCAGGATGATTTATATCTACTCGACTGTAGGGAAGGTTTCCAATTGCTCTGTTGCATTCCTCCATGGTGAAATTTCCTTGAGAGACAAAGCTCCCTACGACCAATGATATCGTCGAAGGAATTACCCCCTCGAGAATGTCATGCATGACATCAGGTGGCATGGAGCTCATGTGGTGGAATCCCGACAGCATACTGAATGCACATATTCCGTGTATCCCATATGCTGTGCACAGGGACTTCGAAAAATTTTGTTCCTGCAAAATTTTCACTTTTGCGTCATAGTCTTCTTTGGATCGTAGTTCGAAGTCATCAACTTTTCTTTTCGTGTTGATGTCCTCCTTGGTTCCGTGGCAATGTCGACACATCATCGAACCTTGACTGAAGCCCTGAGAAAATCCTGCGATGGAATGAACAGCTAGATTGTCACCAACCACAGCTGCCACTTGCGCAGTCATATGCAGGCTACCAGTTTTGATACCCACATCAAATCCTTTCGATTCTAGAGCCTTTAATTCATCCATTAGTGGGCCCAACACGCATGCCCATGAGTTGCTTTCCAGGACCGATAATGGAAACACGAGAAGTAGCAGAATGCGATCGCGCAGATTGTCACCAGATTGTCACGCTAGATTGTCACCAACCACAACTGCCACTTGCGCAGTCATATGCAGGCTACCAGTTTTGATACCCACATCAAATCCTTTCGATTCTAGAGCCTTTAATTCATCCATTAGTGGGCCCAACACGCATGCCCATGAGTTGCTTTCCAGGACCGATAATGGAAACACGAGAAGTAGCAGAATGCGATCGCGCAGGGTGTTGTGAGCGTTTCCTACGGAGCAATACAAGACTCCGACCTTCAGGTTTTTTGCCTTACTTCCCAGGGGATTGCCAAGTTGGAAGTCATCATAGTAAATCGTGAGCAGCAGACAGTTTTTATCAAAGCCAGAATGATTGTAGCCATCTTGGAGACCATTTAATGTCCCATTCAGAGATTTTGTGTTGGAAACCATGCCTCCAAATGCGTGAGCCTTCTCGCAGTTCTTTCAGTTGAGGTTGCAATGGCAAATATTGGAGCATTTGTTTTTTCCCAGTCTTATCCATCCCCACCAATATGGGTACTGGATCCACAATTCCGAATTCCTTCCTTGCATAACATTCAAGGTGGTCGTTGTTCAGAATAGCACTCAGTTTTTTCAGAGCGTAGCTCCCAGCATCCTCGGTCAGTGCTCCCGTACTCTTCTCTTCTTCACCACTAGCTCTGTTTTGTTCTTGAACGACCTCTTTAGTGAAGTCTAGAAAGAACTCTAGAACATCTCGACAACTCCTTTCAGTTACATTTTGTGCACGAAGCTGGGCAACAAGCCCTAAAAGCTCTCTCCTTGGATTGAAAGTACGACACCTTCCTTCACCTTCTTTATGAAACGCAGGACCCACTTCGGAGGGAGGCTCCGAGACTTTACTATCCTGTACCACAGAGCACAGAGACGCATCTTCACTTGGTCTCCTGCTGGTGCTAGGATTTTTGTACACATGTGTATGCATGCATTTTCGCGCTAATACATGCTGCCTCCAGTACCTCACTGATGAAAACCTCTTGATGCAGTGGGGGCAAGTCATTCGGAAAGAAGATCGGGCTCGTGTCTTCGTAAATGTCTACAGAACTCTTGCAGGCTACTCCGAGAATATGAGCAGACAGGACACACAAAATCTTGATCAAGGTTGGACATGAAGTCTGCAAAACGCAGCTAGGTTGAAATACTGGCAACAAAAGGAAGGTCCCAATAAAAACGGTTAAACGCATACACACTAGACCCACATGTTAAGAGCAATACACACTATTGCTCTTAACATATATAACAAGAAACAGGATAACAGAACATAACATAGCAGCAGATTGCTTGCAAAAAAACTATGTGAAATTGTAAGAAACATAGCTTAAATTTGGTCAAACCTTGCAAAGCACCTAAATGGATTGGTTAGTTATTGTGGCTTAAGGGCGCGTCGACTATTTCGTTGATCATACTGCTATGAATTCTTGTCATCCAAAACTGCATAACATAGCATGTTTTAGCATTTCCAACAAATTAGACTATTCCCAAACTGATTGAGCTTTTCTTGCACCTTAGAAGCAGAACAAAATTGGACCATATTGCTAGTTGGCCCAAACCTACAGCACCGGTATGTTATACATTCCAACTATACTTCATGTGGTGGCTATATAAGCATTGTGAACTGACTAACTCATCATTTTTACTAACTTAAAGTAGAGTTAACAAAGTAGAGTGGGCAACCATGTTGCATGACATCAATTGGAGCACCTGGCACAGCATGCCCGATAGTTCTTGGGTCGAAACAGGATGTACCAGTGGCATGTTTAGAAATTGGCCAAGTGTCAGGGAGGCAAAGTCACAAAATTGGCCTGGTTGCCAACATTTTCGTTTCTTTACTATGAAAATCAGCAAATTGCCCTTATCAAGGTAGAGAGAACCATGTCCCCCACACAAGTACACCCCTGGGCTGTATACATGCCATGCCTGTTTAAGTGTTCCAAAATTATGCATTTTACATGTCACAACACTTACTTGCATACAAATTTGATGCAAAAATACTAACAAGAACATTAAAGGGTACACATAGACATATCCCATCATCTAGTACCCCAGAAACATGTTGAAGGTTGCACATCATCACCAATTACCTGTTAAGATCAGGTTTAGATTAGGTAAGGTGAAAGCCATCTCATCAGCCTCAAACTCAAAGTGTAGTATGGCAATTTTGGAAGACCACCAAAAATGGCCATTGAGTGGGGATAATATTTAATGAAGATTAGTGTAAAATGTGTACAAAAACAAGTGAATTACATATTAGGGCATTAACCATATTTTGAGGAGAAAATGTTTCAATACATTAAGACTGACCACTTCCTTCAGCTGTGAACAATTAGTTTTCCTTTGGGTTGCAAAATATCACCAATGGGGGGGGGGGGTGAAGTAGAGTAATGCATAATGCAAAATAATGTTAAAATATCAACAACACCCTGTTCCCACAGCTTGCAGGCTTCACTGAGCCAGTAATACATTCATCAAATCACGAAGTGTTATTGCTTAGTAAGAGCCACAGGTGCCCATTTGAGTTAGCCTATAAAAAGAATACAATAAGTGGCCAATTTCACTAACATCACAAGCTGTGTTGCTTTATTTCACAGCAAAGAAATGAAAATGTTGGCAACGTGGCCAATTTTGTGACTTTGCCTCCCTGACACTTGGCCAATTTCTAAGCATGCCACTGGTACAGCCTGTTTCGGCCCAGGAACTATCGGACATGCTGAGCCAGGTGCTCCAACTGATATCATACAAATGTGGTGTGAGTACACCTTTAGGTAATATTCAAGTATTGCCCCTCATACTTTCTTTATATCAACAAGGTATTTTAAGTCACTGGGGAGCTGACTTCCAGTCAGCTGTTGGTGACATCACTCAAAATTACCGATACAAATTCAGTCGAGTGCACTAAATGAGCCCTGGGGCATAACCAGGGAAATTTAGAAGGGGTTTTTGTTGTGCCCATTCAGGAGTGTGAGCAATACATTATGTCTAGGGAGCAGCTGTGGAGGTATAAATTCAGGGCTTCACTGGACATATTCCTTCAAGGGGCGTTGGTTGAGATGGCACTTGGGCACTTGTTGAGGTGCTATTTCATGGGCACCACCAGGGCTTTCTCTCCGATAAATGGAGATTCAGATACCACTTCAGGGGCTCAATCAATAGTTTTCCATCAGGGCTAGTGCCCTGGACACACATGAATTTCATTCTGGGAGTAGGGGGGGGGCAGTTGTGGAAAAGCCAATCCAGGGGTATCACCAAGGATCAATCTTGAAGGGTGCTGCTTCAGCTCCCTTCATTTCCTAATTTGCAATTCATATGCTAATTCCATAATTTGCTCCATCAATGTTTGCTTTGCCCTCCCAATAATTATATGTTTCAACTTTGGACCCTATGGGTGTGCTCCCCTAAATCCATTATTTGGGCTCATCCATTTCCTCCATGTAGGTAGGTAGGGGAAGCAGGGGTTTCCAAACATGTTCTGTTTCCAAACCACCTACCTTTGGAAGTCTCCTGGCATGTTCAGCACATAAATAACAAAAAAGATGGCAGTATTCATAAAAGATGGACCTTTCCCTACCAAAATGCAAAGGTCCGATCGCATAGTTCTACCAATTATTCTTGGTAAATATGCCTTAAAAGGTGTTTTTTTCTTCACCATACCATGTTTATGAAGGTGACTAAAGTGATGGGACCACTTATGTTCTGTGCAAATTATTGTTTCTTAATTAATAAAATTCTTGAATTTTTTCAGCTTAAAAAATGTAACTAGCCTAACTTAACCAAACCTAACCCGTTTGTTTCCTTTATGTGGGCAAATGCATGCAAACACTTTCCTTATTACCACCTTAAAGCACAATAATACCAAAAAGTTTTTTTTTTTTTTTTTTTTCATTGGATTTTTGTCTTCTTCAAAAGCAGCTTAGGTTAGGTTACAGTGATAAATTATTTGTAAAATAAGGTGGAATACACCACCTATTGAACAATGAGGAGACATCCTTCCTAAATACGTAATGGCATCATGCCTCTTGATGTATGTTTATGAAGACCTCATGCCTTGCTTCTAATGGTGGTTTGTGTGTAAGTATCATGCATATGCTCATTACATATTGTGATACATAAACATCTTGTGCGTAACGTCATTTCAAGTAATTAAATTACCCATATGGTCCACTGTTTAATACAATTTGCTGATAGTATGACATTCTTAGCATGCTCATTAACATAAGCATCCCTAGACAAACATAAGTATCCATATATTAGGTGTCTCCTAAAATAAATGAAAAAGATGCACATATAAGCAGGCTATGGGCTCAGAATTGGGGTTTGAAAGACTTCAACGATGTTATAAAGGACATCACTTCCATGGGGAATTTCGACATCTTAGTGGACTCGTTTCGACATCTCACACCTAACGAAAACCCAATATTTTAATGCTGTTAGGTTAGGCTGGGTTAGGTTTCTTGTTTAATTTTGAGAATTTTCTGAGAAGAAATTGCTTGACATTTTCTAAATATACTTTTGGAGTTTTATTTTCTCCAAAGATAGAATTAGGCTAGGTTAGGTTAGGTTATGTTGCTTTTTCACCTTTCTTTTATGCTAGGTTATCTATCTCAAAGCCCTTTTGACATTACTTTGCTCACAACCTGAAAAGGTAAGCATTTGCACAGAAAATAAGTGGTGCCATCATCTTCGTCACCTTCATAAACAAGGTATCAGAAAGAAAAGTATATTAAAAAACACCCTTAAAGACAAGCTTACCTTCATTTGTAGTGCTAGCGAAGTCCATGGGTGTCAGTTTTGGCTTCCGAGAGCAGTCAGCTTAAGAAAACGGAAAGGAAATGACCTTGGATTTTTTTTCTTCAGTTACAACAAGTATTTTTAGCAGCTACTAATAACTTGTAGTACCACAACAGCCACAGTCAAGTAATCCTGCACAACCACATTTCCATGTTCGGAATATGGCACACCACTACGAAATAATTATCTGCTTTAAAGTTGGTCTTTGCAAATGGTTAAATTATTTTCATTGAAAGGAACTGACTCAATATGGATAGCTTGTTCATTTTTGTGTTCAGAAAACACAGTACAATTGGTGGTTCAGCCATACAGAATCAGCAGTAGAGTTATTTGTTGCATGTCTTAAGTGTCCCCCCTCTTCTCCTACCTACCTATTGCGCATTTCTCACAATTAAAAAAAGGAATCAACTGAAAAAAAAATAGCACAAACTGATGATAAGGTAGGTATTTGGTATTTTCAAATGTGTAATGAGTGAAAGCAACTCACCAAACATCCGCTTATGTGGATTAGAGCACAAATATCCTGCACTTACCGACAGTACAGTTTCGGCACGAAAATACGAGCAGTGAATTGAATTAGACCATTGCTACGCACTTCATTCTTCGCTCCCACAACATGGGTTAATGCAACAAACACTAAATTATTGACTTCATGTTACTCGTTCCCTTAATAGTAAGGAAAACGCATGCTCACACCACTCACCCGGTACGATCAGGTCTCAGCTATCTCCAAACACCAACGCACGAAAGCCTGCTGCCCCCAGCACTGCGCTTTTCACCAACCGACCGTCGAGCGGGAAAATTAAATATGGCGGGCGCATCACAAGTTTTAACCCGATGAAGGAAAACCTTTCTGCAGCTGCTTCAACAATCTCGCATCATCGGTTTCTATCCGCGCTGTTCGAATGCCCAATACCAGCGAGTATGTACGCGGATAAATATTTATTCTGGCGAGTACACGATATCGTTGACAACGGATATTTTGGAACGTTCATGCCGGGTGAATGCTTTACTCGAATGGGGCTGGCGATGATCTCGTGTGACAATAGTATATTGTAAAGAAATGCGGATTATTTGGAGAACGCCGAGTAAGACTGCGAGTGATTATTTTACCCGGGATCATGAATACGCTCATAACGCATAACCATGCGCATCGTATTCGCACTGGTCGGGTAAATTCCCTGTCCTCGGATAAAAATGTTTTCAGTGTAGGTTGTTCTCGACACTTTGATGATGTCACAGGAAATTACAAAGCTATCCGCGGACCCATTAATGTA
>JAOTOM010000602.1:0-17500 GCA_034440615.1 Ashinkailepas kermadecensis
GCCGACTAGCTGCTTCTCGGCAGCAGACCGCGGGCCATCGGCTCGGCATTGTCTCAAAGGATTGAGGTCAGCAGTACGGCGGCGGCGACAGCGCCGCCGTCGGAAGGAAGACGTTACGGCTCGCGTTACGATGAAGACATTGACCAAACTGGCTTACGGGGTTACAGCATTCCAGTTACAGGACAACATTATAGTACTATGCCCGTTACTCCATTTGATGGCGAAAACAGTGCATCTATAGAAACTTGTTTACATATTGGTTCGTGATTTTACCCTTGAGGACCTTTCTCAGTAATAGTTCTCTTAGTGCATCCCTGGATACTGATAGGTAAATAGAGATAGAGGGAGATATACCGAGCCAATAAAGTCGAACGTCTAAATGACTGGTAATTCGTCTGCTTCAACGACGACGTTTGCGTGGGAAGTATTGACGGTAGCGTTACTTTGTTCCTAGTTCTACAGCGCTACTTGCGTCACTTTGTTCCTTTATAACAACGTTACTGCGATCTGTCAGAAAGCCCTGGCCAATATTAGAAAGTGAAAGCTCAACCCAAAGCATGATTGGTTATCCAGAATCGACGGACGCGTGTTTAATTCAGTGGCTCGGTCTCCCTGACGTCAGAAGCGGCTCCTATCGGAGTTAGTTGATAGCGTGTCCCGGTGAGGGCCAATTAACTTCACCTCGGGGATGGGTCGCGCGTGCACATTCGACTGCGCCCCGCCAACCCAGTGACGTCACAGCCAGCCACGCTGACGTCGAGGCATATTTTGATCCCCACGCGCCGCCAGCGCCCCGGAAGGCCAGGCGGACGTGGCGACTGTCCTCGTGGTGACCTCTGAGAAGACTACCACTGTGGACGGATCGAGCCGTGCGCGATGACGCCACTGGGAACACCCGTTGATCCTGGCAAAGTGTGGCAGCCCATCTACCGTCTCCACAGTAAGACGTGGACGTGTGGTCGCAAGTAGGGTGTAGTCAGAGGGATCAGAGTCGATCCGCTTACTTGAAGATACATGGCGGAAATGCGTTCTGCATCCCATCTGCCACTTCCCAAGGGCTGACCGTGCCACAGGGCGCAACTATACGACATTAACTGATCATATTCCTGAGCTCTTCCTCACTGTGTTTTTGGCAGAGAACATTCGCCCGGAACCTAAATGCAGCGCGATGCTGCTGCCAAATAGGAACATACGCCATGCATAATTTCAGGGTGCTAAAGGTGCTGAGTACATCCACAACGAACGAACTGTCTTATTGCTGTCTACGAACATGTATTAATAAAAACGTAAGATAGGAAACAAAATGGTGAAGCTCATGTGTGATGATGAGGTATTTATCAGTTACGTCCTTCTGCTTCGATTGGTACGAGAGGTGTCCCGCGGAGGAGACGGAGGAATGCGCTCCTTGGCTCGCTCTTGCTGCTCGGTCTGGGAGTCCTCTCCACCAGCTGTAACCGACACACAGGCGCGTCATGTTAACATCATGCCGACATCATGCGAAGCTATGCCGGTGCTATGCCGGCGCTATTCCCGTGTTATATCGGTGCTACACCAGCATCATGTCGGCGTCATGTCGACGACATGCCGAATGTTATGTCGACGTCATGTCGATATTATGTCAGTGTCATGCCAGTGTCATGTCGATTGGCGGCGTTATATCGACGTTATGTCGGTGTAATATCAGCGACATGTCGGCGTTATGTCGGTGCTATGCCATCATCATCCGGGCGTCATGTTGGCATCATTTTGAAGTTGTGTCGGTGTCATGTTGGCGCCATGTCGACGACATGCCGGTGTCATGTAGGCGCCATGTCTGTGTCCTGTCGATTGGCAGTGTTATGTCGGCGACATGTCGGCGTTACGTTGATACTGTACTATAATCACCTGGGCGTCATGTTGGCGTTATGTCATTGCTATATCGGCATCATGTTGGTGCTGCGTTGACATAATGCCGGCGATATGTCGGCGTTATGTCGGTGCTATCTTTTTCATCATCTGGGCGTCATGTCGGCATCATTTTGAAGTTATGTCGGTGTCATGTTGGCGTCATGTCGACGACATGTCGGCGTTATGTCAATGTTATTTCGATGTTATGTTGGTGTCATGTTGGCGCCATGTCTGTGTTATGTCGATCGGCGGCGTTATGTCGACGCTTTGTCGGGTCATGTCGGCGTTATGTTAGTGCTATGCCGCAATCACCTGGGCGTCATGTCGGCATCATGTTGGCGTTATGTCATTGCTATATCGGCATCATGTTGGTGTTACGTTGGCATTATGCCGGCGATATATTGGCAACATGTCGGCGTTATGTCGGCGTTATGTCGCCGTTATGCCAGTGTTGTGTCGGATCCTACAGCGGAGCAGAGCATGTCAAGACTGGGTACATTCGGTGGGATACTACCAGCAAGGCTGCTGCTGGAATTGTACGGCGAGTACTGGAGAAAGTGGCGTTGTTGAATGGTTTAAACAATGTAAGTGACAACACTGGTGTTGGATGGGCCAAAGGTGATGTTGCAACACCTGCAATACTTGAAGTGTTCTACCACAAGTCGACTGGCGCTCAATGCCCTCATCTTTCCGATTGAGATGAAAATTGTTGCGAAGGGTTATCATGGGCGGTAAGCAGGCTTAGCACAATGTTTGACTTGTCGATCAACGGTTTGATCTTCATAGCCTCCGGCAATTTTGGTCACTACAATACGAAGGTATCTTTTAATGCTGATTGCTCATCTAAGATGTGTCTTAACGTGGAAAATTAGCACATGGTTTGGATTCACAAAGGCCGCAAATTATATTTCGAGCATTTGTATTAACTCGCCTAATCTAAGAACACAACTAATTGACTTAGGATCGGATCAACTCGTGTAGGACTTCTTCCTTGAAAAATATTCTGCCTTATTGGGCTTAAAATCGACTTGGATCTTCTTACTTTGCATGCAAAAAAACTGATTGTCAAGTGTTCTTCTTCAATGTTTGTTATTGGTGTCATGTTAGCAATCTATTTTTATTTTGGCATCGATTTTGGCTTCTTCATTCCAGATTGCCATAACAGTGATAATGGAAGAGTGCATAACGCGTGGGCATATGCGACAATGATGATCAGCTGTAGAACTCAGCTCTCGAAACATTTTACCTTCGTGGTCATTAGCGTTTGTTGAATTTCAATTGTTGAATTTTAATCCTCGCCAGGTTAGGAAGTGTTCTCCCCCTTCCCCCCCCGCCTCATTTTTTTAGAATAGCGGCCGAATGAGTCCACGCAGATATACGAATCTCATAGTATCTTCTTATACATCTGCTTTGCATATCTCGTACATTTTCAGGTCCATGTCATCATAGGTCATTGACCTGAGACGGGCCAATGTTAGAATGATCCAAATCTGCAAAATACCGCCATTCGAGTAGTTCCCACATATCGTCACCGAATGAAGATCATGACGTTCTTTGATCAAAACAAATAACTCTGCTCTTTTGAACTACTAACTAAGGTCCAGGTTACTGATCTGATGCTATGTCAATTTACATGTTTTGTTACCGTTTGAGTGGGAAAAACTGAAATTGTGGTTATGTTTCACGCCGAAAATGATAACGAGCATGCAATAAGCATCGTGGTTAATAGTATGTCAAGGTCAATAGGATGTAGTCAGGTCAAGTAGCATGCAGATTCTACACAACACAATTTGAAGCAGAATGTTGCTGTTCCTCATGAGTGAAATCTGAATTCGGTATCAGCGCCACCTACATCGTGCGACATGATATTGGACTGCCAACAAATGGCCTGAACGGAACTGACCTCGTGGTCAGCCTTGTTTGACCTTATTTGACCTGTGCATGAACTTAGTTTCTAAGCAGTGTTCACCAAAGTGAAGCCTGTAGTGAGTCGTCTAACAATCAAATATTGTGCCAGCATGGCTAGGCCAGATCACAAGGTCGAAAGCTGGGCAGTTTACAAAGATGATTCAACATTATATGAGCTCTTCCAGGGAACAAAATTGCATGCTGCAAAAGTAATGCACCATGGGTATTAAATCATTGACCTGAACATACCACGTGACCTGACCTTACCTTAGGATTTTCGGATATGATGCATTTGTACACATTTGGCTTGAATGGTTTGTTGAAACTACTGAGATATATATTCATGCATATATATATACGCATATATATATATATATATATATATATATATATATATATATGTGTCAACAAATATTGCGATCAGATTACCTTTAATGCACCTTTCATTGAATAATGCAATATACTTTGTGTTGATACGCTTTTAAGGCTCTAAAGTCGTCTGAGTGACAGTCCGTTCTTGTGCGGAAACTGCATGTAAAATTGTGCCTACATTCTTGCATTCACGCAACGTTTCGTTAGGACATCTAACCTCTTCAGACATACGGATTAGACACAATATAGGAACATAATACATTCGTAAGCGTCACGATTTTATGTGATGTGCGAGTCAGCAATGAACATTTTATCTTGCTTTTTCTCTACAAACGTCATTCTCGTATACTGGTACTTCTGAGATAGCAATGATTTCAACAGTAATAGACTAAATGGTCATGCTATGCACTTTCTCAGTTATATACACATAAACACTGATGAACAAATATAGATGCACACTATCCTCGAGTTTCCTAGAACACAGACAGTACATAGCTAGTAACAGTCCTATGCCTTCGGGGGAGTGGTTGACCATCATAAAGACAGCGTGCCCCTCATGCTCAGCTGCCGATTAATGATCGGATTCTTTTCACGGATGAAAGCTGCCTCTAAGATCTATAGCTTTGGTATTCTGCGACATTGGGTCAATATGCTGGTGTTAATGATCATTATGGATCTGGTAAGCTTTGTGTTGTTGCATCGATATGGCGTGCTATCGTAGTGTCCCTTCTTGGGGGTGCATAGAGATGCGTATGAATAGGTTGGTGGTGGTGTGTCCAATGTAGGATGAGGCTGGGCTGCGTGCACAGTCGCCAATAGGCATCGGAACTCACACACTACATTGGTTTGTAAGTGAGCATGCTTCTATCTTTAGTCATGTTATTGCACATGATGAGATCAGAGACTCGTGGACATCGGTAATGAATTGTGAGTTTATTTTACTATGTGGTGTAGTGGGGACACAATTTCTAGCGATGATGGTACGCTATACTTGTTCGTCTGTTTTGCACGCGGTTGACATGACCCTGATATAATAGCTGTATCTCCCTTCCCTTCCTAGCATTGTCCAGTGCTGTAAGTGGTGACTGGAAGTGCTATGCAATTGTAAGGTCTGGTGGTCAATATCACTCATTGCGTAGTTGTTATTTATTTGCAGAATGTGCTTTATACGATGTATTTTTATGGATCCAGTGGACATGTTGAGCAGTGTTTTTTAGTACCCGGTGTATGAATTCTCGGACTACGCTTTCCTGGTGTCTGTCTGGACATTCTTTTTCCCGCCATTCCCCAAAACAAAGGTTATATCACTGGGTTGACCTATAATGACCGTTAACGATCTCAGCAAGGCCGAAACTAAAGAAAATATGCTGCGATATGGGCTCTGGGCTATATTGGCATGCCAATGACAATTTCCCTGTGTCTGACATGCATAGTTTTGATCCTAGTTTTCAAGCTTGATTTTGACCCGACCTGTCCTACCCTGTCTTGAACCTATCTACTATGATCATTATTACAGTTGTATATGTTAGTTCTTGAAAACTAATACCGAAAGAAAAGAAGTTTGGCCTGTTTATATAGCATTTTCAGGAAGCTAAGTCGAATTAATTAAAATCCCATTATGACCTAATATGGCGCCTGGTGACCTCAGTATCGGTCTAGGTGCAAATGGCTTGCTTCCGGCTCTCCATGACCAGAGCGTTCTAACGGTGTTTTGCGTTCTATCTAACTTACGTAGATACGACGTTAGGGCTAATGAAAATTAGCTCCGCATCGCTTGAGGCTACGACAATGAATGAATGTAGATGAAGCAAAAACAGTGTCCCTTTGAGCACTTCATACCGAATTGCATATATATATATATATATACTAAAGCATATCGGCCGAAATTTAATGCTCGTCAGAATACTGATGATGTATGTCTACCGATGATAATCCCGGGGCCGCTCGGCTACACAGGCCGGCACGCTGGCAGACATTAAGTACGCGCGTGCAGTACCACTGCGGTCGTTGGCCAGCGAGCCGCAGGGGCGCGTCGTCTCACCATTGAGAAGGGCTGCCAGGCGGTGTCCCTGGCCGCCCGCCGGGCGTGCAGTATCTGGTGGGCGCCAGCGGGATGGAGAGGAAGAAGGAGGCGAGGGTCGGGTGTGGCCAGCCGGTCACGGCCACTCCGTTGACCTCCAGAAGTCTGTCGCGAGATCTACCGGCACAGTTCAGCCACGTCTCCAGCCACGTCTTCAGTCACGTGTTCCGTTGACCTGCAGGCTACAGTTTACGACGGTTCAAGCTTCGACGGCAACACTGGGTGCGGACTTCCCATGGCAGCATCGCCTTCCAACGATGCAGCAAGTTAGCGTATCATAAGCCGCTGCGATGGGCTTAAATGCACAGTGCATTAAGCTTTACATTGCGGCGACAGAATATCAGCTCATCTTTCATTTTCTATTTCGAAGTAAATATCTTCTCTTAACGCAGGCAAAAAACATTTTCAATTTCTGAGGAACCTCTAAGAAGCTACAAGTACAAACAAAATCCACCGGCGCTAGTGGTCGCCACTTGTTGCAAGAGACCATTGCTGTGTATATGCATAGATACGCTTCTCTAAGTGCTACATTATCCTCCAACTACGTAGGACTTTCCCAACTTTCCAACCGGGAAGCTAATACTGCTCTGATTATCATTGATTTCTTACATTGCTTACGTCATAGGCCAGCTTTATCACACAACTGGACGGTTGATATAGCGACGCGCAGTATGCGTTCTGCCACGCGGCTGTTCCACAGAGAGCTGAGCCCCCTCAATCTGTCTTGGTCAGTGTCCAGTGGGCCGGACCGGTGGCTGACCTGAGCTGACCTCGACCTGTCTGGGTCGGCGGCCAGCGTGCCGGGACGGCGGCTGACCTGAAGCTGACCTCGACCTCTTTTGGTCAGCGGCTGGCGTGCCGGACCAAGTGGCTGACCTGAGGCTGACCTCGACCTGTCTGGGTCAGCACCCGGCGTGCCGGGACGGCGGCTGACCTGAGCTGCAACTGACCAGAGCTGATCAGCGAGTCCACTTTGTACACCAGGTGCTGGTTGGCGGCATCAGAGGAGATGAACAGGCCCAGACCCAGCGCCCGGTCCAGCTCCCCGCAGTGGGCCGGGTCTGTCAGACGCACCTCCCACGGTCTTGCCTCGGATCCGAATCTGCAGTGAGTGATCCGGATCTACGTGATCCGAATCTGCGTGAGTGAGAGATAGCGTGCTTAGGCGTGTCAGACCATAGCCGTCGCTTGCGCCGCCTTTAATGCGAGTGTGCGTTTCAAGCAGGGTGAAAGCCAATTCGCATATACGTTGAGGGAGAATACGTCATGGTGCTCCAGCGCAAGGTGCTAAGGGCGAGGGAGAGAAGACGGTGTTGAGGCCGGTCTTGATAACTTAGGTCAGCTTACTTTAATCCTCTGACGGATAGCTTGTATTTGGGGGAGGGACTGGGAACATTACGGTTATTTTGCCATGGTTCCGGCATTAGCTTACTCCTATCGAAAGTAGCTAGGTATTCTTGCCGTGCGGAAAAGGAGGTTATTTCCCACTGCCTGCGGGCTGCCACATGTTAGTAGCATACATTCTGCTGGGGGGCATGTGGGACTGTGTGTAAGGTTGGTACGATGATTTGTAAATCGGCTCATCTACGTCCGATGGTACATACCGCGAGGTAGCGATTTACGTTACATGTTATTATAGTTATTATAAGTCAGCTCATCTACGTCCGACGAAACCATCAGGTAGCCATTTATTTAAAGTGTCAAAATAATCCAGCACATATGCCTCCAATGCTATCATTGAATAGCTATTTACGTTATTACCACTAGAAATTGTGCGGGCTTGCGTTTTGTGTCAGTTGCGTCAGTTGGTTGGTTGTTTATTGGTTTGTTAACGACACGTCGACCGTTGAGTCATATAGTGTCGCCAATCTCACGCCGATTGGTCACAGGCAAATGTTAGTAGCGACGGGTGAGACTCGAAAACCCCAGTAAGCCTCTTTCGAGGTTGTCGAGACGTAGCATCTTAGTTTTCTGGAAGGACCAGATCGATTCAAAATACTCAGCATGGAGTTTTAGAAAAGGGCGATCTTGTCTTACAAATCTCTTGGACTTTTGAATTTTGCTACATAACAATTTAATCAGAAATCAGGTTGATGTAGCATATCTATTTTTAGTAAGGCCTTTGACAAGGTACCACATAAACGTTTAATGATGCAGCTTCAAGGGCCATGGTATTGCAGGTAGCATCCTAAAAAGGATAGATAGAGAGGATTGTGGCTTTCAGATAGACAACAGAGAATGAAGATAAATGGTACAAAGTCATCATGTCAAAATGTTCTTAGTGGAGTCCCCCAGGGGGTCATTACTGGGGCCACTATTGTTCATTATATTTGTAAATAACATTGAAAGTGGCCTGAGCAGTAAGGTTTTGAAATTTGCGGATGATTTGAAGGTCTTTAGGGCAATAACAGGACACAATGAGCAGGTCTTGCTGCAGAAAGACTTACAACGAGCTTGTGAAGTGGTGCGAAAAAATGGCAAATGAAATTTTGTTTTGATAAGTGCAAAATCATGCATGTAGGTAGAGAGCACATGAAGGCTGCATACTTGATGGGTGGCCAAGTACTATCTGTGACTCAGCAGGAGAAGGACTTAGGTGTTATTTTGAACACAAAATTGTGGGCATCCGAACAGACCAAAGAAGCCAGGAAGAAGGCACTAAGAATGCTTGGGAGCAATAAATAGGAACGTATCATACAAAAGTGAAGAAGTCATCAGGAAGCTTTACTGTGCATATGTCAGGCCACATTTGGAATACTGTGTCCAAGCTTGGTCCCCTAGTTATGAAAAAGATTGTTGGCTTTTGGAGAGAGTACAAAAGAGGGCAACAAAAACGGTTAATGGTATAAGCAATCTGGCATATGAGGAAAGATTGAAGAAATTGAATATGTTTTCACTTAGATATAGAAGGCTGACAGGAGATCTCATCGAGGTCTTTAAATGTGTTCATGGTCAGGAACAGGGAAATCTCAGGGAAATGTTTGAATTTAACATAAATGATGCAATTAAAGGTCATCAATTCAAAATTAAAGTTAATCACAGCAGGACAAGGTTAAGACAGTCTTTCTTCACCAACAGGGTAGTAGAACATTGGAACCAGCTGCCAGAAATCATTGTCAGTAGCAGCACACTGAACATCTTTGAAAACAGCATGGACACTCATTATAAGAAAAGAGGGCTTGCTTTTCGGTATTCCAGGGAGGGCTGATCGACGGATTTGGTGGGCAACTGGTTCAGTGTCCAGAGTGCAACCAAGAAGGGCCCTTGTGGCTCATAGTTGCACTGATCTTTTATGTCTAAAAATAGCTAAACAGTAATTGGAAAAAGTCCGGGTGCTTGTCACCCAGCAAAGAGGAAAGCGAGATGGTGATGCCCCTATTTGGCAGTCCTTAGTTGGTCGTCTTTGAGAATAAAAGCTACTACAGTCCAGCAGGATGTGACCTATGCTTAATGTAGCGTTGCAGATCTGGCAATGCGGCGTTGTAGGCTGATCGTCCTCTAGCTTAGGTTGTGTTGGTTTAGTGCGGCCAGTTCTACGTCTTGTGAGATTGACCTCCGTTTGACGGTGGGATCGACTTGATGTGCTATATGTACCTCACGCTTGTCTGATGCTGCATGTGTGGTTCGAGTGGTGAGGTATGAAGCTGCGTTGTGTTCATGCGTTCTGGTGATGCTTACGAATGTGGCGCTGTAGGATGACCTTACGGTCGCTACCGAGTATTCCATGTTAGAGTAAGTGGTCCAGCTAGGGGCTGGCTTTGCGAGTCGATCTGCTTGCTGATTTCCTAGAATATTTACGTGTCCTGTTTCCAGAGGAAATAAATGTTGTTTACGTCACCGGTCATGGCTTGTTAAATTCGATTAATCATTGGGTGTTGGCAGTTGTGAGTGCTGCTAATTGATTGAGGGACAGCTTTGGAGTATAAACATAATCACTACGGTAGTCAGCTTGCATCTATTTAGAAGGAAGATGGCGACCAGCACGGCCACTTCCTCAGCGGTGAAGATATCAATTTTGTCTGGTGGACACGTGGAAAGCATGAGGCCTGTTCTGGGGATGCCGATGCATAATATGTCCTCGTGGTTTGATGCATCCGTGAGTGCCGGTGTTTTGTGATTGTTGATATTGTTGCTGGTATTGCTAGTGTTCGTTGAAAGCACACATAATTTCAGTCGGTGTAATCTGACTTTCTGCCCGAGATGAAGTACTCGCCCGTCGGTTGACCGTGAACCTAGAAGGCCTCGTGGGCGGCAGTGCTGTAGTCGTGTGCATAGTAAGGTTTAGATTTGAAAGAGCCGTGGCAATTCGGATGCTAAATGGATTTAGTTGGCACCAAACTCGGCTCTTGTATCTGTTAGGCCGAAAGCGCCGCTGTGCCTGATGGTTTTGAGCGGATCGAATTATGGCATGGTAGCGACACAGCTGCTGTGTTTTCCTGGAACGGAGGGTAGGCGTGCCTGCTCCTACTGGTAGGCGAGCTATAGGTGTGCACCCGGCTCCTGTGGTTGCACTGATACGGCTGTTTCTAATGATTTCCAACTTTGTGTTCAGTGTCGGCGAAATGGTGTTAAAGATGATGCTGTTGCATTCCAGGATGAGTCGAACATTTGCAAAGTCGCAATACCGTTTTCCTGTCGCCGTCCCAGTGTGTGCCTGCTAGTGCACCGCAGAGGTTGCTGCGCGTCGCGCATCTCTTTGCGATATCAGTGATATGGGTGTTGAAGCTAAGTTTCTGATCCGAATGTACTTTCTAAGAACTTGAAGCTTTCCACTTGTTCGATGGCTGTGCTGTCGATGCCAAGTGAAGTTGTGAGTGTGGGGAGGAGACAGCTATGCGTGACGGTGCCAGATGTTTCAGCAGGCAGGGTGAAGCCCACGTTTTGCACCACTTTGCAATGCAATCTAGAGCATTTTTAATGGTTTCGGCTTTTAGGAAGCACCGTGTTGTCTAAATGGCTATGTCGTTTGCAAAAAGTAAAGTGCGAAGTCATTTGTCTGTGTCGTCGGCAACCATGTCATTAATCATGATGATGATGAGGCTTGGCGAGAGTACGTTCCTCTGCGCGGGGCCCTGATACTGTAATGTGTTGCTTGATGTGACACTGCCGTATCTGACCTTGGAGGGTCCTATCCTTGAGAAAGTTGAGAGAAAGTGGGCCATGTATCCGCGCAGGCCTAACTCGTGGAGTGTGTGTGTGTCAGTGCGGACTCGTGTGCTCGGTCGAATGCGGCAGTTCCAACTAAGTATGCAGTTATGTTGTATGTTGTTCGTTTGTTGCTAAGACCACGTTTAATGTCGTGCACTAGCCGAATGAGATTGTCTGTGGTTGATTTTTCACGCTGGAAGCCGCACTGAAAGTCGTCGAGCAGATGGCTGTGTTTCAGGAATGTCGCAGTCGTGTGCTGACAATTCGCCCGACCAGCTTACTAGCGCAGCTAGTAAGTGAGATACGCCCATACCCGTTTGAAATGGAATGTCCTTCGTGCGTCTTCGATAATGGGACGACTACGCCTTCCCACCATATGGTAGGCAAGGAGTGTGGGCATAAATCGCTAACGGCCGTTGGTAGGTACGTTAGTTAGTTTTGCTGAGAGGTTTGACAAATTGGTAGTGAAAGTCGCCCGGCCTAATCGACGGGCTTCTACACTTGCTGGTGGCGAGGCTCAATTTGTGCATGGTGAATGGTTGATTAAGTTTTCAGTGTTGTCCGAGTTGAAATGTGTTTTAGCAGAGAGCGTCGGAAAAGCTAGCCATAGTAACATTGTAGGTGTTGTTTGCTTCGACACTGGCGTAGTACACCTTAAAGTAATATATAACCTGCCGTGAGACAGTAATATGCCGTCCTTTCACCGTCAGCTGGGGGAGTGGGCCTGGGGTGAACGCTTCAAGTTGAAGCGATTCATCATGTTCCATATACTCACGACTGGAGAATGTTTATTGAACTGTGACGAGGTTTGCCATGAGTTTTGTTGCGCTGTTTCAGTTATATACCGGCAGTGTTCTTGGGATTCTACCTACTCCAGAAGGTGTGCCTCGCACACGCATCTTCTGTACTGTTCTTGGGCACGGTGACTGCCCTTTGACAGTCCGGTGTTCACCAAGGCGCTGATGCCCTTTCCCGGGTTTGAATTTTTGGGACGGAAGCTTGTGTGGATGATAATGGTGCAAGATCGGTCGAAGCGCCCTAAAACTCCAGTGACAGCAACCACGACGGCTTTTGCTGTTGAGCCGATGGCTCTGATCATTATTTCGACATTGCAGTTATCTGAACTAACAAGATTAAATCCACGTGTTCGCCGAATTTTGTCCAGTCGACCCTTTTCCAGTTCCAATATGTTGTGTATCATTTGGTGTGGTAGATAGCGCTCGTGCTGAGCCTAACTGATATTGGGTAGTGGTCGCTCAGTACGAAGTCGTCCGAAATTGACCAGTCCAACAGGGACCTATCATCTCAGTCGCTGAGGGTAGCACGTTAAGTCTATAGATGTAATGCGATGTGACATTGGTTCGGCAATGGACAGTATTGGAACTGACTGCTACGCAATTTAAAGAAGCATTTAACTTCACTGGACGATGCGGAATGCTGCTTGCCATCAGGATGGCTACGTCCTATTTTCGAATTGGTCCGTTGCCGTTGTCCACGTGCGAAATATAATATGAAATGCCATTCTAGCTCAAGTCTGAATACCGTAAGTGTGCTTCTTGGAGCGCCGCCATATTAATGGCTTTTGTTATAGAATGATCTTGCAATGTTAAAATGAACGGCGATGACCGACACTCCCCCATTCTACACCCCTTACGGCACCGTCCGGACCACTTCTATCATCTCATCTCTAAAACACCTAAACAGCCGATATCACCTGACGGTGGCAGGCTGGTCAAATTCACTCAACAACAACAACATATAGAATGCCTGACTTGAACTCTTTGAACTTGGGTGGAATGCCGCCGGAAGTTCATTGAAGAAAAAGACCCATTGTCAAACGTGATAGTCTGTGTTGGTCCCAGTATGTGGAAGGGGAAGGGGAGGATCGAATCTGTCGGAATGTGGGAGAGCTATTTGACGAATCCGATAGAGCTGGCCGCCGGATTCTCGTGACATGGACCTTGAAGGTGAGGGCTACCGGGCAACGGGACAGACCTGCTGGTCTATGAGGCGAGGTGGCGAGACCTGCTGGTCTATCAGGCGTGGTGGCGAGACCTGCCGGTCTATGAGACGGGGTGGCGAGACCTGCTGGTCTATGGGGCCAGTGGCGTCGGTCTGGGTGGAGGCATTGGATGAGGCTTGTGTAGACGATTAGGGAGGTAGAGCAAGCTGAGGTGAGAGAGTTGGTTTGGCAGGATACTGACGATCGTCTGGGTGGCGACGGCCGTCGTACTCTGGACAGGTGTGGTGGCCTTGCGGTTAGGCCGGATGGGCGGGTGGGGGACGGGGTTGAAGTGCTGGGAAGGCGGCAACCATCTGCGTACCGCCCCATAGACTACCAAAAACTGCAGTGCGTTCGCACCAGTCGTTTTTTTCATTCATACGGCAAAATGTCCAGGGAGCGGGGTTTCAACCCTCCTTCCCCGGTCCTGCGCGGGTTAATACCAACACAAAGAAAAACATTTAGTCTGTAGCCAACAGAGACAGTCATAATTTTGATCATTGTGACAATGGACTAGTTGCAGGTCGGCAATTTTTTTTTGTGTGGACAATTTTTGGTCAATTAGGACATTCTGAAACACATGGGAGCATTTTTTTTCTGCATTGGAATGAGCAAAGTTGCCGTATTTTGCTCATATGTATTTCCTCGATCCAGATTGGCTGTGGCTGGATGACGTCACAGTTTGGTACTGGACTCGTCGCCGCCGGCCGGCATTAGCATTTGCGTGTATTTTGCGGCGGGTTGTTGTGTTCCGGCTGTAGAATGGAGGAGAAAGGTGGATATTACCGATATTGTTTCGTTCCTAAGTGCACCAACACAACAATTACTACACCAGAAAAACGGTTTGCCTTTGTTCCTAGTGATTGCAAAAGGAGAAAGCTCTGGTGCAAAGTGGTAAGGAGAAATGACCCGATAAACAAGACAGCATCGTGCTGCGGAGATCATTTTGATGTGAGTATACGGATCTGACTTGACAAAGACATGGGATTGGGTTATTTTCAAAATTATTGACGTCTTCACACTTTCAGAGGCATGTGTAGGCATCGGCTGGCTCCCGCCTAAGTACCCTTTTCCTACGTAGTTTGGTGCTACTCATGGACTAGACACGAATGTGGCGCAGAAATTCGTACACAGCAAAGGCACAATACATAATGGGGAACTGTTTCAGTTTCAAAAGGATATTAAGATTCATGTAGAAAACAGGTAAAAATGGGTAGGGGTATTGTATGAGCAGACAGCACACATGTTGCCACATCGGAATAAATTATGATCGGTAAAGAAAAACTCCATCGAACCACCCAGAGTGTAGGAACTATCTTAAACGGTGGGGGGAGTAGGGGTATGCCATTCTTTTTTTCCAATCCCTTCCAGTCAATGTCACAGGTTTAATGTTTAAACACCCCAAAGTCAGGGGGTGCATGCACCTCTACCCCCATTCCTGCATCTATGCTAAGAGATTGCCCATATATTATGTAACACTGGTACCTAGTTGTGAGGGGCGGGGGGGTGGGGGGTGGTCGGTGTGTTCTAACATTACATAGGGTGGAGCGGGTTGGGTTCAGCATTACATAGCACTCTGTTTTGTCTTCTTTCTTCTTCTTTTTTTTTTTGGGGGGGTTCACAAAATCTGAAACAATGCAGCAAACTATGTTGGTATTGTGTCAGCAGGCATCACGTGTGCTGCTTTGTTGGCCTAAAAATGTCTGAGATTGGTATAGAAACATAACTTTAGACCTAACCAGGATTCTTACAACCTAGAAAACATGTGGAACCCCAACCTAACTGAATTTACTAACAATAACGATTACCTATGCATACACCCGTAAGTTTTCAGCATTACACTGATATTTTACCCTTTAAACTAACAGGAATACTGGTGTGCATGTATACGGACTCAAGAAACCTATATTTCGCCAATAAATCCACCGCTAATGGAACATTACCAACCAGCGTCCCCGCGACGCCGCACTAAACCAACGCCACAACGGACCGTAATGGCGGCATTCCCAAACTGTGACGTCATCGGCCAGGGAGTGCCTACGGTCGCAAAACCTTTTCTTTGTAAATTTTGAGAAAACGGTTGTTTGATGAATGGTGATACACCCATTATTGTCCGAATTAGAACTCCCTCTTTCATTTGGTGTATATATCTCACAACCTGCAACTAGTCCAGTGTGCCGCATGGCAGCGGAATTCGTGGAAATTGGCCAAATAAGGTTTTCCCTATTGTCCCATTGCAAACTGGCAGGCGCGCCGCCAGTGCTGAAGCCCTGCTCTATCGTTAGCTTGTCTATTTGAGACCGTGGCGACACGCTCGGTCATTTCTAGCCTGATCGTAGCATGAAGTGGCCTTCTTATAGCCCTGTAAATTGACCGTTCATGTTATATAATCAAGATACTTGTCAGAAGCTAGAATCACATTGCCTTACCCCCGGAAGTATGGTCCCAGAGGTCAATAAATGCTGATATTTGCCCTCACGAAAAATCGGGTGGTAAATTTTGTCGTAAAAACGAATGTTGCAAACAGCTAAAATGTGGCCTCCTTTTTGAGTGGAAAGGCGTCGAATTTCAGAAATTTCATAAGACCCCCTACGATCTTGCCCGACAAGATCAACCGAAGCCGGAATCAATCTCGCCTCGGAACCAAAATCCGTGGCTTCGCTTTGCCGCCGGGAAGCATAATTCCTCGCTGAACATGCGTGAAAAATCAGCGCGTGAGTGACAACAAATTGTTGCCAACGCCACTTACTACGCTTCCAAAAAATAGGTGTCTGAGTACAGCGCTCCCCCCCCGCGATACGTTCTGCCGTCCTTGTTGGGTACCCGGCTAATGCAAATTTGTTATTTTTCCTATTCAATCTGAAAACATGTCTTAAAATATGGACTTAGACCCCCCCCACCCATAGCTTCGTGAGAGATATCCAGCCCTGCCTGGGTGCCTGGGTAGATACATGTCTGCCGACCAATTATGCAGGTATATACGGCGCACAATAGTCCCAGAAATAATGTGAGCCAAATGCAACTGTTTACTCACGATCCGATGACAGAATGCAGCCAGCAATACAAGGTATGCACTGCATTGTTACTGTTCAGAAAAAAACAATGCCACTGCATTCCCTGGCTATTTAAAATGCGTTTCTAAAATATTTCGCCGGTAAGTAAGCAGTGTCATCGAAGCTGCCGCATATGCTGCTTCCAAACGAAACGGATCGTCGTTTAACTGACTCTGACGCCATTAGGGCTTCAGAAGAGGTCAACGAGATCCACGTTCACGACGCACGTGCATGTGAACTTAATCAACCATTATCGTACCTGTGAAGGCACTTCGATTCGAAATGGCATTATAACTGTAAAATTAACTTAATTATATAACTTTACAGATCAACAGACTGATATTGCCAACCCACTTAAAAAAAAATCACATCGCTAGGGCAGTATGATGCCGGCTTTTATTGGTACATGCATTCGATGAGTCCTGACTTCGTAATCTCACAAAATATAATGACGAAATACTAAGCAGATAAAACTATTCTTCTTGAATTTTATTACAAAATATACGTTGTTTTTGTTGAAAACCAACTAACTGCATGCATGAAAAAACATGCATAATGCCGTCAAGTATTCGTCGGATGTCACCTCAAAATCAAGTTCGCAGCGTTTCCACCAAATGACACCAGATATATATTTTTAAGCATAGGAAGAAATGGTCACATTTTTGAATGTGTAGGGATTCAGAAAGGGAATCGGAAATCACCATCACCTAATGGAATATGTATTTAGTAATGTTGAACATTATATTCTGCAAGGCGTTTCATTGATTTTCTCCTTGTTCGCATTGGAAGTAGACCAGAAAGAAAGGTATGCTGCCATGCGTGAAAAAGAGCGCAGCAGAGTTAACTTTCAAGCAGTAGGAGACAAATATGTCTTTGAAAGCGGTGAGAGACGCCATGGAACTCCATTTGAAATGTGAGCTTAAGCTGGGTATTTACGAGCTGAAGCAGAAACTAATTGCTAGTTTGATAGGCAGAAAAAAATGCCAGGACAGTAACTGCCATGGGTAATGCAGTGGGCATGTGTTGATTGCGAAAAAATAACCTCATTAC
>JAOTOM010000602.1:20000-22503 GCA_034440615.1 Ashinkailepas kermadecensis
TCACCAATTAAGTTTGAATTCAGTTCATTCTAAGCAGATTGATTGTAAAATTTGAGCCATGAAAAATCCCCCCAAAAAAAAAAAACGAAATATCAACCAACCCGTGTACCCACCCCACCTGCCTCCCCTCCACCAGAGATATCCTGTCATCCCCCCCCCCGTTTATCGGGAATCGCTGAGTGGCACGACTTGGCAAATGCCTGCGGATAGCCGACCTTTGTTCATCCTTGTTTGTGAGCCAAAAATCATGTTTTTCGGCGATTTGGTGACCTTTGACCTGACCCAAGGTCACGAAAATGCAATCCGAGCTCCTCTGGCACACGGCTGGTCGTTTGCTGAAGGTTTCACTAAGATCATCCATTTCTGTAAGTTCGATTTTGCATGTGGAACGGGTGTCGGGCAGCCAAATGCATGTGGAAATCTGTAACACATCAACAACACATATGGCTACGCTTCTGGCACACGGCCGATCGTTTGGTGAAGGTTTCACTAAGATCATCCATGTCTGTGAGCCAAAAATCATGTTTTCGGCGATTTGGTGACCTTTCACCTGACCCAAGGTCACGAAAGTGCAAACCGCACGCCTATGGCACACGGCCGAACGTTTGGTAAAGGTTTCACTAAGATGGACTGAGCGGTTGCCGAGATAATCCATGTCTGTGAGCCAAAAATCATGTTTTTCGCCGAATTGGTGACCTTTGACCTGACCCAAGATCAGGAAAGTGAAAACCGCACGCCTCTGGCACACGGCCGATCGTTTGGTGAAGGTTTCACTAAGATCATCCATGTCTGTGAGCCAAAAATCATGTTTTTCGGCGATTCGGTGACCTTTGACCTGACCCAAGGTCACGAAAGTGCAAACCGCACGCCTATGGCACACGGCCGAACGTTTGGTGAAGGTTTCACTAAGATCGACTGAGCGGTTGCCGATATAATCCATGTCTGTGAGCCAAAAATCATGTTTTTCGCCGATTTGGTGACCTTTGACCTGACCCAAGGTCATGAAAGTGCAAACCGCACGCCTCTGGCACACGGCCGATCGTTTGGTGAAGGTTTCACTAAGATCATCCATGTCTGTGAGCCAAAAATCATGTTTATCGGCGATTTGGTGACCTTTGACCTGACCCAAGGTCACGAAGGTGCAAACCGCACGCCTATGGCCCACGGCCGAAAGTTTGGTGAAGGTTTTACTAAGATCGACTGCGCGGTTGCCAAGATAATCCATGTCTGTGAGCCAAAAATCATGTTTTTCGGCGTTTTGGTGACCTTTGACCTGACCCAAGGTCATGAAAGTGCAAACCGCACGCCTCTGGCACATGGCCGATCGTTTGGTGAAGGTTTCACTAAGATCATCCATGTCTTTGAGCCAAAACTCATGTTTTTCGTCGATTTGGTGACATTTGACCTGACCCAAGGTCACGAAGGTGCAAACCGCACGCCTGTGGCATACGGCCGAACGTTTGGTGAAGGTTTCACTAAGATCGACTGAGCGGTTCCGTTCCGCGGTACCGTTCCCTGGTCACGTTCCCCGGTCCTGGTCCCGGTCCCGTTCCTCAGTCCCGTTTCCCGGTCCCGTTCCCCTGTCCCATTCGCCGGTTTCGTTCCTCGGTCCCGGGTTCTGGGTCCCCTTCCCCGGTACTTTCGGTCTCCCATCATGTACGAATCCCCAATCACTTGCCCATTCCCGATCACCCTTCACCGTATCATCCCCAGTGACTGGTCCCCTTCACATATCCCTGCACCAATCCCCTATCCCGGTTCGGTCCCCGTTGCCGGTCCCTTCACATATCCCTTGCACCAATCCCCTATCCCGGTTCGGTCCCCGTTGCCGGTCCCCGTCGGCGGTCCCAGTTGCAGGTGGCCGCGGAATGTGAAAGACAGGTGGCACACCACGGAATTGAACACGGTACATAAATATTACAAGTCCAGCATCTTACCACGAGGCTAATCCCGACGAGGCGCCGCCGCGACGAAATAGTCCGTATGTATTAGCTCATAAAAAATAATTCGATCCGGGTGCCGGGTTCAATTCTCGGCGTAGAAATGCCGACTTTTATGGGTCTCCAAGATTGCCGATTGCGGTCAAATTACTTGAAGCAGAGAAAATTTGAAGATACCGTGAGTATCAGAGTAACCTGCGCTATCCGTACGTGGTAATATTGGCCGAAAATCGTCTGCGATAGGGATGGTAGTGAAGTGGAAAGGGAGCCGTTTTTACCGAGCGCATCATGTACCAAATCGGTCACAATACCTCACCCCGGTTACGACAGGTGTCGATGATGAACGTGAAAGTTGTAGTCGGTACATAGAGCCGAGTTATAGAAGCAACGGCATTGCTCCCATTTGCACCGTTTTCAAGCTACCAGACCCAATCGTGAAAACGTTGAAAAAAAAAAACTGCCGCTTTTTATTTACACGGTGTGCCAGAGAGCGGCACGTGCCACGTGCAGCAAATTTGTAGTGCACTGTTGAGCTTTGCCATCCTCTTGGCTACACGGGGGTG
>JAOTOM010000603.1:0-22709 GCA_034440615.1 Ashinkailepas kermadecensis
GCCTGCCACCGTGTGGTGATCATCGGCTGTTTCCGGTTGTTGGTGTGAAGCGGTATAAATGGGTGAGGTATATGGTAGGAGGATTAGTCGAGGGTGGAAGAGGGTGTTGATTGGTTGAGCAGAGTCAAGTAGATTCTTGTAGTGTAGAGAGTAGAGCTAGAGTAGAGTAGAGTTGGGTTGAGCGGAAGTATGAATAGAATTGGTTGGAGTCCGAAGATGTTGCGGTTGAGAAGAGTCGCCAGTCCGGACGGTGCCAGATTGGGGTACAGGGTGTAGTGGGGAGCTTGGGGTTGGGTCTTCGCCTTGATTTGAGACAGTGCAAGAACATTTTGTTATTGGTGTATATTTTTTGTTTTTATTTCGTTGTCCTTTAATCAGCGTCATGTGTATACGTTTTTTTTTTTTTTTTTTTTTAGGCTATTTTGTTCATTTTTTTTTTTTTTTTTTTTTTTTTGGAACATCTTTTTGTTTTCGTTCCATGTTTTGTTTTGTCTTTGTTTGTTTTTCTGTTCGTTTTTTTCCCCCTTTTCACAATTGTTCTAGTATGCGTGTGATAGAGAGAAGAGTGGAAGACATGTTCGTGTAGTGCTGGATGGTCGTCGTTGAGGAGAGTAGTGAGGTTTAGTGGGATGTTTGTGTGGCGCAATAGTTGGTGATATGTTGTCTTTGGTGGTTGTATTTGGTGCAGTAAGTAGTATGTTTTTGAATGGTATTCGGTGACATGTTGTGCATTGTGGTCTATTGTCGTAGAATGGTAGGAGTGTGTAGTGCTGTATTGTCCCTGTTCGTATGCGTGTTAGTGTGCGTTCTTTTTGTCTGGTGTGTTGGTTGATGGAGTGCCATTGTTCGTGTTTTGGGTGTATTTCGTGGAGTTGTGTTATTGTTGTCCACGTTTGTTGTATCGTGTTTGTTGAGTGCTTGGCGTATTGTGGGGTAGTAATCGGATTTTGAGTATAGGCATTGCGTGGTTTGTTGTAGTGTTGTGGCTAGGTTGCTTCTGTGTCTGCGTGTTCGTTACCGTGTATGTTTGTGTGGCTTGGGATCCAGAGAAGTAGTGACATTGTTGGATGTTGGTTGTTATGTATGTGGAGTATTTTAGGAATGAGTGGGTGTTTGAATGTGGTGTATGGTGTTATGCTTTGTAGTGCTGATTTTGCGTCTGTTGCTATGATATTGTATTTGCATTTGTGTGTTATAGATGGTGGAGTATGCCGAGAAGATTGCGTAGAGTTGCTGCTGTATGTGGATGCTGTGTCGTGCAGACGGGCACGTAAGATGACTCGGGGCGGTGCTGTATTTGTATACAGCACCGCCGCCATGCGTCTGCTGTGTATGTGATTGGGCCGTCCGTGTAAATGATGTTTGATTTGCACATTGTATTGATGTGAATTCTTAGGAAGAGTTGAATTTCTGCGTCTATGTATGTGTGTTTCCGGTTTGTCTATGAGGAAGTGTGTTGTGGGAGCTTGGTGTTTCCACCATGCTGTGGGTGGTGGAGGGGTTGTGTTGTGGGGAGTGTGATTTGTAGTCTATTTGCGTGTTGGTGTATGCGAGGATTCCGATCGTGGTTCTGAGTCGTGGTGCGTTCCTTGAGTATGTGTCTGCGTTTGGTGCGGATTTTGAGTGCTTCGGTGCATGGGTGGTGTTTGACTAGTTGTGTTTGTAATGATATCTAAGTAGTGCTTCAAGTGCGTCTGTGTTTGAGTTCTGGTATGTGGTTGTAGATGTGCAGTGCGAGATAAGATTGTAGTGATGCTTATGCTCAGTGGCTATTTTGAGGCATTGGTGTTGCTTGAGTGTATGTCTAGTAGGTGGATGTTTGATTTAGCTGCATTTTCGAAGAGTGGGGATCCGTATTCCAAAATTGGCCGAATGATTGATTTGTAGAGTTAGAAGTGTTTCGATCGGATCCCCAGTTTGTGCCAGAAAGTGCTCGTAGTAGGTTGATTCGTTTTGATGCGCGTTTGTGGATGTCACAAGATGTGTAACCGAAAGGTGAGTAGTCGGTCAAATGTGATGCCGAGAAATTTCGCACTGGTGACAAAAATGGTATGGGTGTCTGGTCTATTTTAAGTGGTTGTTCATCTGTGTGTTTGTATGCTCGAGAACACATTTAGATTTATTATTGATTACGATGTGTAGATTTAGTAGGAGCGAGTCTATTGTGTAAGTTCTGTTAGTGTGTTCTGTAGTATTGCTAGTACCGTGGTTTAGTAATTTTTGTGAAGTCAGATTACAATGTCGTCTGCGTAGATTGCAATTTTGCCCCGGAAGGTTGTCAGTGATGACTGAATTTAGACCTAAAATAAAGAGAAGGGCTAAGAACCGAACCTTGCATTAGGCCAGTTGTGGGAAATTGTAGTGTCTGAAGTGTGTTGTCCTATTTTTTACTTGGAAAGAGCGGTTTAGTAGATAGAAATGAAAGGTAGTGTATAAGTCCTGCCCTGTATGTCTATGTTGTGTAAAGTGTTCTGGGAATGCTGTGATGCTGATCGTGTCATATGCTTTGTTTGAGATCCAGAAGAAGGCGGCGACGGTGGAGCATTTTCTGGCCGCCGCTTTCTGGATGTGTGTGGTGAGATAGGTGAGGTTGTCTGAACATGAGCGATTAGGAAGAAAGCCTGATTGTATAGGAGAGATTAGTTTTGTGTTTGAATAATGTAGAAAAGGAGGCGTTTTTTGACAAGGCGTTCAAGAGTTTGTGGAGACAGCTGGTTAGTGCGATAGGGCGGTAGAGTCGCATAGGGTTAGGTCTGTGTTTTGTTTTGGGATAGGAATGAGCAGAGCGTGTAGCCAAGATTGTGGGTATGTATGTGTGTTGTCCATGCGGTATTGTAGGTGTCCAGTGGTGTTTGTAGTGCTTGTGTTGTTAGGTGTTTGAAGAATGAATAGTGTATGTTGTCTGGTCCTACGCTTGTGTTTCCCTGTTTTTGTGATTGCTATTTGTAATTCTGTGAGTGTGAACCTAGTGTTGTAAAGGTGTGACCTGTATGTGTCTGATTGGTGGTGGGGGTGCTGTGCGAGTGTGGATGACCTAATGTGATAGTTGTGTGCGAAAATGTTTGCTATTCTTTGTGGGTCTGTGTTGGTGACGTTGTTGTGTATGAGTGTGATGGCTTTGGCTTGTGGTCTTTGTCGTTGTTGGAATGTTCCAAGAAGTATCCAAATCTCGCCGAGAGGAGTGAATCTGTTAAATTGGGTGCAAAATTTATTCCAGGACGTTTTTGGCATTTCTAATGGTTCTTTGCGAGCTGCTCTGAGTTGTTTGTATACTGTGAGTGTTTCTGGTGTGCGGTGTCTTTCGTGTCTGCGTCGTGCGTGGTTCCTCGCGCGGACTGCCCAGTGGCATTCGTCGCTCCACCAGGGTGCCGCGCGAGGTTTGGTTGATAGCGTGGTTTTGTCTGTGGTATGTGTTGGTGTGCTGTGGTGATGGGGGTGTCTGCAAATTGTTCTGGTGTGAGGTGTGGGTTGTTTGCTATTTGTGCTGCCATAGATTCTGAAAAGGATGTCAGGATGCTTTTTGAGGTTCCATCGGCCCGTAGGTGGATGCGGTGGGCCAATGGTCGAGATTTGGTTAAAGGTGATGGTTATGGGTGCGTGGTCACTGAATTGAAGGTCGGGGTCGGATGTCCATGATAGGGTAAGGGCTATGCGGGAGGATGCCAGGGTTACGTCAGGGTAATTGGGAGGGTGTGGCTAATTGGGACCGAGGGTATGTTGGTGATCCGGTGTTGAGTACTGTGAGGTTATGTTGTGTAGCCAGTGTGATGAGTGTGAGTGCTCTGTGATCGGGTCGTGTTGTGCGGGTGTCCCATAGTGGGTGGTGCGAATTGAAGTCTCCTGTGACTATGACGGGTGTGTGAATTTGATCGAGTGCCTTGTTTAATTCGAAAGGGTTTCTGTGGTTCGCGAGGGGTGGTATATGTTGATGAGTGTGTAAGCTGTGTTGTGTAGGTGGATTTCCGTGAGTACCATGTCTGCTGTGGTATTGAATGGTATCAGGCGGTGCGGTGTTGTATTCCTAATGTATGTGCATACTCCGCCTGATCTGTATGTGTGTGTGTTTTGTGTGTCTTGTCTGTGTAGCGTGTATTGAGGATGTTGAATTGATACGGGTCATGGGGTTTAAAGTGTGTTTCCTGTATGCATAGTGCAGTGTGGCGCGTTTGTAATGCGTAGTGTTTAAATTCTGGCCAGTGTCTAATGAGGTCCGTGAGTGTTCCATTGGAGTATTGTGTTCATTGTCTGTAGGTGTTGGCACGCGTGAGTGGTCTTTTGGGGAAGTGTTTTGTTGGTACTTTTCGTGGGCCTATGAGGTACTTGTGGTTGGTAGGGGACGGTGTTGGGGTGCAGGGGACTGCTGACGTCTGAGTCGGTGTTGATGCGCTCGGTGTCTGTCTGTTCGGACCCCGTGTCTGTGTGCGAGTGCTGTGTCAGTGATGTGTCCGTTGTGTTTGAAGTGAGTGAGGCCTGAGGGATGTTGGGGTTCCTGGTTGGTAGGGTGGTGGCGGTGGTGGTGGGTGGCAGGGTGGGGTGGGTGCTGATAGGCGAGTTGGGATGGCTGGTGGTGCTTGTAGTGGTCGGTGGGTGATGGGGTGTCCTGGTGTTGCGGGGTGTTTTGGTGTGTGTTGTTGGTGTTCGTTGGTGTTGGTGCGTCCGGGTTGTGGTGTGCTTATGTATTCGTTGTCTGCTTGTGTGGCGTGGGTGCAGGCAGAGCCGGGTATTCTGTGTGTGATAGTGGTGGTGGTTGCGGGTTCCCCGGCTCTGTGCGGCGGGCAGCCACGCCGCCCGCGGGCCAAACACCGACACGCTGGCGTCGGCCGGGGCCGTGCCCCGAGGTTGACCTGGCGGAGCACCTCCCGCTCCGCCTGCCATCGGGGGCGGCCCCCGTCCGACGCCGCGTGGTCCCCCCGCAGGCGGCGCAACTGCGCGCGCCGCCTGTTGCAGTGGTCTGTGTCGTGTTGTCCTGCGCAATTTGCGCAGGTGTGGGTGTCGCTGCTGGCGACACCCCGTTGAATGCCCGTACCGTTGACATTTACGGCATCTTCGCGGGAGGGTGCGCGTGGGTGTGACCGGGAAAAGCGGGTAGCCCGCCTTCGCGTGTTTGGGTTGTGTACGTGTTGTGAAGGTGAGAGTTAGTATGTCCGTGGTGTTGTATCCGTGGCGTGGGGCGGCCTGTACACGGAGGAGACGCCCTGTTCCCGGAACCTCCGGGTTTGGGTCCTCCTCCGGTATACAGACCAACTCCCGTGCCTTGATTTGCTGCCTTGTGAGGTGTTCATGCTGTGTGTGGCCGGGTGATCCCGAGATAGGGGGTGTTTTGTATGTGATGTATGGTAGGAAGTATGCGGCCGTCTATGTCGGTGTTGGCGTGAATGAGCGCCCCAGATCTCATAGGTTTGGCGTGTAGGGGCGCTCCTGTCTGTCGGACGAGTTCTTCATCCACCAGCCAGGGGTCGAGGGAAACCCATAGGCTCCCCGTCTCCCCCAGCGGCAAATGAAGAACTCGCCTGTAAGTGGCTGTATTGGTGTTCATGGTGTTGAAGCGTGTGGTGTTGGCTGTGTTTGTTGTGTGTGATTGTTGGAAAAGATGAGTGTGACAGGTTTTGTGTGTTGACACAGAACAAGTACAAAGGCTAACGGAGTGTATAGAGGGCGTGAAGGAAGCCCGACAGTTTGTCAAAGAGGGGCAGATAAAGATGAAGAAAACACAAAGAAATCGGAGATGTGCGTGAAGAGAGCACGGTGAGAAAGATCAGAAAAGATCGTACAGACGGCACTAGAGGAAAAGCGGGGGTGGGGTGGAGGGAGCGCGGTGGGAGGGGTGGAGCACCGCCGGACTGACCTAGTAGAGCGTAGAGAAGTAGATGGCGTTGTAGGCGTAGAGACGGGCACTGCTCTGGAGAGGCACTGTCACTGGCCACTGTGGTAGATGAAGTAGAAAGCTGAGTAGAGGTTGATTGGAGGATCAGTAGAGTTGATGTGAGTCTTCGAGATCTCGAAGAGTCCAGAGTAGAAGGTCGACGGCTCAGTAGATTTGGTAGGCCCAGGTGAGCTTGGAGGTTAGTCGGTTGGGGGTTGGGTAGATTGGGGAATTGGGGGAGGGGGGCGGTTCGGATTTGGGTATTTTTGTCGTGTTGGGGCGGGTATGTGTGTGGGGGGTGGGTGGTGGTTTGTAGGTTGGGGGGGTTATAGGGCGTCTTTGATTTGGGGTAGGCGGTTCTTTGGTCTTGGCGAGGACGGTCCTTGGGGTCCCCCAAGATTGGTCCGTGTCGGCCCGGGAATTGTTGGGTGTTGAGGGGTGGGTGGGTGGCGAGGGGGGTTTGGTTCGTGGTAGCGTAGGTTTGGTTATGAACAGCGGGTTCGGCGAGCTAAGGAGTGATGGCCAAAGCAGTGCGCCACGTTTACAGTCATGGCCCAAACGCTGCGCCACATTTGCCGTCATGGCCCAAACGCCGCTCCACATTCGCCCCGTCGGGGCGGCACGCAACGCGTCATTACTCACCGCCCCCTCGCCGTAGCTAGCGGCGAGCTGACGCATGCGCAGGAGAAAACTAACACAGCTGTTGGGAAGTGTGACGCCGACGCGGCCGCAATACTAACGCGTTTGTATGTGACACTATATAGTCTACCGCCTTTCCGCGATCTCTCTGTATCACATCCCGAAGGAAGGTGCTGAATTCACTGCTAGGTACACCCTATGTAAAGTTATAAAGCGTTTAGACTTAATAAGAGACCCAAGGGCCCATCCAGTTAAGTCTGTAAATGGAAGATAATATAAGCCTGGTAAAAAGACCCTCCCCAACCATCGCACATCCTGAAGAACCAGTCCTGTAATATCCCACACACCTATCAATGCCTATCTACCCTAGCTTTCCAGCCCTATTCCCCTGATCTCTCTTAACACATGTGGATTGAATGCCTTATCAATAATTTCCAAACTGCATCCATGCCTGCTTAAAGGGGTCTGTGCCGTGCACACTTACTTAACATACATCTCACTCCATCCATCACAAATTAGAACTCAAAAACAAGATTTTCCTGTCTAAAAAATTGATCCACCCTACTTTTAAATACATTCAATGAGGAACTCCCCACAACATCAGCAGGCAGCCCATTCCACTGATCAACAACCTTTTGACTGAAGACCTGTTGTCGCTTAACTGTCCTACACCTCAACTTGTCTAACATGAATTGATGACCCCTATGTGATACTCTAAACTGAAGAGCGCCATTTAAATTGACCTGATCTAGTCCTTTAACAATTTTGTACATTTCAATCATGTCCCCCTTAATCTCCTATGCTTGAGTGAGTACATATCTAATGCCACAAGCCTTTCTCCATATTCTACGTTACCTATTCCACTGATGAGTCTAGTTGCTTTGCGCTGCACTCTCTCTAACTTGTCTATCTTTTTGTAGGTAGGGGTTCCAAGCTTGTACAGAATATTGCAAGTGGGGTCGCACGTATGCTAAGTACAGTTTTTTCATGACTTCCTTGCTCTTATTCATCACACTTCTATTAATGAGTCCCAGCATTCTGAGTGCCCTGTTCCTAGCTGAGCTACATTGCTTTTCTGCTTTAAGGTCTTTTGAAGCCAACACACCTAAGTCCCTTTCCTCTTCAATAACATCCAGTTCCCTCCCTCCCATTGTATATCTGAAAGTCTGACCTCCAGACCCCAGATGCATAACCTTACACTTGTCATAGTTGAAAGACATCTGCCATTGATCAGCCCACTTTTTTAGGTCCTCCAAGTCTAGTTGAATATTTATAGATTGATCACAACTGTTTGCCACCCCTACCAGCTTGATGTCATCCACACATTTGAACACTCTATTCCTCAGCCCTACCTCAATGTTATTCACAAAGGTGATAAAGAGAATTGGCCCTAGAACAGAGCCCTGTGGTACTCCACTCAGAACATACTTCCAATCAGATTTACATCCATTTAACATTACCCTTTGTTTTCTTCCCCTCAACCATGCTTCAATCCAACCTATAACTTTTCCAACAATCCCATGTTGCTGTAGTTGATGAATTAGCCTCCCATGTGGAACTTTATCAAAAGCTTTGCTAAAGTCCAAGTACACAACATCTATCCTACTTTGATTGTCTACTTCTTTTGTAACATACTCCATGAACTCCAAAAGGTTAGTTAAACAAGACCTTCGAGATCGAAATCAATGTTGAGTATCCCTTAAAAGATTGTGCCTATCAAGATGAATCTGAACATTCTGTTTAACCAGATTTTCTAGTACCTTGCAAACTATTGAGGTCAAACTGACTGGCCTGTAGTTCCCTACACACTTCATACTTCCCTTTTTGAAAATTGGTACTACATTTGCATTTCTCCAATCTTCAGGCATTTCAGAATATTCCATAGACCGCCTGAAAATTATATCTAGGGGAACTGCTAAAGCTTTAGCACACTCTACTAAAACCCTAGCATATATATCATCTGGTCCAGAAGCTTTATTAGGTTTTATATTCTGCAACAGCTTTTCTACAGCTTCTGTAGTTATTGTAAGATACTCCAGCCTATCACCTGTCATGGCATACGATTCAGTTGTTTCTATTCTACCAGAATTCTCTTTAGTAAAGACTGATGAGAATTGCTTGCTTAGAGATTCCACAATATCACAATCTTCAACCACAAATTGTCAGCTAAATTCACCATCCCATCGCGGAAGGTGCCCCTCCTTCTCCCCGTGAACTACCAAAGCGCTCGACATCCTGTGATATTTAAGATCGGCCCTGTGTTCCTGGACACGTTGTTGAAGAGTCTCACGAATATAAGCCTTTCCACACCCACTGCATGGGATCCTGTATACCACAGAGCTTAGTAGCCAGGGGACCGATATCCAAACCTAGTGAGAGCAGACGTCGTTCCGGCAGAGAGCAGACGAACTGCTGTTGGCGCCGGAGCCAGTTTGTCTAATGCTGGTCCCTTTTCGACTGGTGCTGCCACCTTTTTTACTGGTGCTGCCACCTTTTTGACTGGTGCTGCCATCTGCTGCGTGCAGCGCGGGACGGCTCCGCCATCCGCTGCTGCGGCGCCGAGATCGAGCGCGACCCCAGCCTGCTGCACCCCGAGTGCATGCCGCTGCTGGTCAGCACCGACGACCCCGTGTTCGCCGTCAACGTCAGCTGTCTGGACTTCGTGCGGTCGGCGCCGGCGTCGCTCTGCTCGTACGGTCAGTCGGCTGTGGCGCCCGTTTGTTAGTTTGTTCATTGGGTGATTCACGACTCACTTTATGCACATTCACGGCTAATGGCGACGCCCGCACTTTCGCCGGTGGGCCGCGGGATTTGGAAATGTCCCGAGTGGTGCGAGTGTTGAACCCAGGACCTTTGGTGTCCAGAGCTCAACACCTTAACCACTCGGCCATCCCCGCCCCCCGCTGTGGTGCTCGCGGAGCCCCAGCAGCCCACCGGCCAACAGTTACTACAGTTCGTCACGCTCTCGACCTGAGGAGTCGCCGCTTCGAGACGTGGCGCGTGCCTGACCTGTGCTGACGTCGGGTTGCGATAGCGGGTTATGACTGAGTGGGTTGCGGTAAAAGATTCGACATGCGGTTACAGGCATGTAATACGGTTGGGCGTGATCGCAGGGTCGCGGGTTCAAACCCCACTACCGGCCTGAGTGCCGAGTTCACCCGCGACCAATGGGCGCGAGAGGTTGGCGATGCCGCGTGACTTAGGAGGCGAATGCGCTGTAAAAGAGCCCAAAGTTTTTGTTGCCAATGGACGACGGAAATTCTTGGCCCCTCCTTGCCTGAAGCGAGCGCTAATATCTCTCAAATCACATGAAGGTTTTGGCATCCCTATCCAAATGCTGGTACATCTTTCAACAGGATTTAGCACTCTGAGCTTTGAACTAAGCTCCACACGTCTGAACGTTCCCTGTGCTTTCCGGTCTGGAAATACTCCAGAGCGATCCATGCAAATTCGGGTTTATAACACACATGTAAACTGGTACGGAACTTCAGTAGCGACTGAACGAAGCTTTGCCGGACCATTGACGGCACGCTAAAATCGCGGTGAAAGTTCACCTACTGGACTGCAATTTTGTGATCGAGTGATACATTGAGTAGATTCAGCCTGGGAGAATATCTTCCGTCCACCCGGATCCATCAGCACCAGGTGATCTCAATATATCGGACTACATGCGCCCCAAAACACAAAGAATCGACCGATGAACGCCAGGCCATTAAATCATGTTTATTTGTCATGCACATGCTACTAGTATACCATCACATGAGATGTTCACCTATCATGTAATATGATGTGACAGGAAAATATCAATCTTGCTTTCGGTCGCTTGTACCTCCCCTTCGTATGTCGCTAGGTCCACGTTAGCAGATGAACCAGATCACGTCCTTCATCGACGGCTCCAGCATCTACGGGTCCAGCGACGAGCAGCTCAGCTCGCTCCGTAGCCACACCGCCGGCAGACTGGCCGTCCAGGTAACCACACAGCCGACAGACTGGCCGTCCAGGTAACCACACCGCCGGCAGACTGGCCGTGTGGGTAACCACACCTCCGTCAAACTTGCCGTCCAGGTAACCACACTGTCGGCGGACCGGCCATCCAGGGAACAGTGCAACCGGCAGCATCTTCTGCAACATGGGGAGTCATATCCTCCAGGAGAACCGTGTCTTCGTATGTGTGCCAGTTGAACTGCAGGTCGTATGGGACTCAGTGGTTCGACGGCTTCTTGCATGACCTGGGGAACCGTAAGCTCGTTATCTAACCCAGTGAGAACAGCGGCATCTTCTGCAGCATATAGCGAACCGCAGCCTTTCCCAGCTCACGGGGAACCACAGCTTCTGTGACTGAGGGAGCGCAGTTTTTTTTGTGAGCCAGGGCAGCGGCAGATTCGCAAGTAAACCAGTTGAACAACATATTTTTAGAAGACCCAGATAAACTGCAGCTTCGGCTACAACGGTCGAAAATTGCAGTTTCTTATGGAGCCTAGAAGAGACGTACGCTTGCATGTGGTCAGAACTCTGCAGTGCAGCTGTTTTTATCTTGGTGATTCAGAACTACCATGGCTGTTGATGTGACCTGGAGAACCTAGATGAGTGTATGGTGTGACCAGCGTTCTCTGAACCGACATAAAGGAGCTTTCTTGTGTAGCACAGGAAGAGCCAAAGCCTCTTGAGTGTAAGTACACCAAAACATGCACTGCACGTGGGTTAATCAAAATGTGTGTTTTGGGCCGGGAAATGATGCTAAATTATGTCATGCACTTAGCGATCAGTGAATAGAATCTTTGTTGAAAAATGGAATTATTTTCGCCCCAGATGTGTCCCACTTGGGTTTGCTGGTTGCATGTACACATCTCAAAATTGTACACCTTGCGACCTTCGGGTACACTTTCACGCACGTCGGAAGACAACACCAATCCCTTCAGAGAAAGGAAAAGATAGGCTGCTCTCTGCAGTTAGTAGTTGCATAAACTAACAGTGTGGCAAAATAGTGTGGATCAAAGGCCGATGATTGGCTGTCAAATTTCAGAGAGCATGTCAGTTTATAATCCATTCATGCATGATACATGGTTTTCATTATTCAGGGACAAGCGAGGCAAAAGATATTATCACAACTGTGGGTAATTCGTTTTTGCTCAGATATCCATGCAATTCATGCTTGGCAAGGACGCATGCGTCATCTTCCAAGTTGAATACTGACCTGCGATCGATATTGCTATCGTCTTGTCGATGTCACGCATCCAACCAAGAACGTGTAGCTGAGAGACAATCGCTCCCATTGGCCGACGACGAGGTGCTCTCTGCTGATTGGTCGCCGCCTGCCTTTGGTGGCCGAGTGACAATCGCTCCGATTTTCCGTCGGCGGGGTGCTCTCTGCTGATTGGTCGCCGCCTGTCTTTGGTGGCCGAGTGACAATCGCTCCCATTGGCTGTCGGCGGGCTGCTATCCGCTGATTTGTCGCCGCCCGCTTCTGCAGACAACGTCAGACGGCCGCGAGCTGCTGCCGATCAGCGCCGACCCTGACGACGGCTGCAACCGGAACGCCTCGATAGCCGTCGACCGGTACTGCTTCCGCTCGGGTGAGGTCAGACGCGGTAGCCAAGTGGCGACCATCCGGTAGCCGATCGGTGGCCACCCGGCAGCCGATCTGCTATGTACACGAACGGCCTTCCACCGTGTTTGGCATAGTGCAGTGTCGGCACTCAGGACTGGTTCAGCTTATTTTAATGAAGGTTGCAAGCAGTGGCAGTTGACCCGAATGTTTCCTATTTTTCATTTTGCAGATATCTGTCTGGATATAACCATGGCACCCAGCGCGGAAACACTGCAGCTTCTTGACGCTGTCGAACATCTTCCTGTACTTGAGTCAACTGCTTTATGCAGCACAGGGCAGCCGAAGAACAAAACCCTGCTGTGTGACGCACAGGGACCAGGGAATGGCGACGAGAAGACGTTATACCTCGTCACGACGTCATACCTCGTCACGACGTCATACCTCGTCACGACGTCATACCTCGTCACGACGTCATACCTCGTCACGACGTCATACCTCGCCACGACGTTATACCTCGCCACGACGCTATGCGCTCCACACATGGCGACTGGCTGCTGGATGTTGATTGTGACGGAGCCCACTCATGTTGAATCACGGCAGAAGCGCAGTACCCACATCGGTAGGGCAACTCCGCAGCACAGAGCAGTCATATGGTGTATTCAGTGTCTGCGGGGGAACTGTGGCTTCCTATGTGACTTGGGAAAACCCTCAACGCTGTCCAATCTATGCAGGGCTGAACAACAATTTTACCTGCTGCTTTATAATCATAAAGCTGAATGATCCTCAAAGCCTTCCCGTTGCTCCACGTCCCCGGCGACACCCTGACCCTTGACCTCTGAAGAGCACTTGCTCTTTGCCGAAGGCCGAACCTCCACCGGCGCCATGATGACTCCTGACCCCCATCACGGCCAAACCCCCACCGGAGCTATAGTGACCCCTGACCCCCACCGTGGCCGAACCCCCACTGGAGCCACGGCGACCACTGACCTACTTCGCGGCGCGGCGGCCCGCCGGCAGGCGACTCGCGAGTGAACGAGCAGATCTCGCTGACGGTCGCCCACACCCTGTGGGTGCGCCAGCACAACCTGGTGGCGGCCGAGCTGGCCGAGCTCAACCCGCAATGGGACGACGAGCGGCTGTTCCAGGAGAGTCGCCGCATCACCGTGGCAATGGTTCAGCACATCACGGCCAGCGAGTACCTGCCGCTGCTGCTCGGTAGGCGTGCTCTCGCTCAGGACATCCCACTGAAATACCGATAGAATAGTTACTATATTGTGGATGGATACTGTGGATGAATAGATACTGTGAATGCTGTGATCACGGCCAATGAGTGCCTACCACTGTTGCTCGGTAGGCATGCTGTCCCTCAGGACATCCAACTGGGTTACGAATTCTGGGATCATGGCCAACGAGTGCCTCCTGCTACTCGGTAGACATGCTCTCCCTCGGGGCATCCCACTGGAATACGAGTACCGGGATCACGACCAACAAGTACCTCCTGCTGCTCGGTAGGCATGCTCTCCCTCAGGTCATCCAACGGGGATACGAGTAGGTGAATACTGGGAAAAGATTACCAGATGGACGCTCTCGCATGGCTTTTGGTTCATGGTTGAAGCCGAGTGCATGCAAATTGTCTGTCCTTTTCCTGTTGGATAGAGGGTAGCAGAGGGTTTATAGGTCGAGTTTTCCATGTAATGCCACATGCATGATGTTAAATATCACGAGGCATCCCCCCACCAATTGCCGTGGCGACACCCATACGTATTCTCTTGGTATTGTTGGAGGACATCGCCCCTCTAATGTCTCCCAGGTAGGCGGGCAACCGGTCCTCTTACAGTAGCTGGCCCTCCTACATTCCGTGGTGTATGTACGTTGTTTTTGTGTACTTCCAGTGTACTTTTTTTTTGTCGCGACCTGTCCTCTCCATCCTTAATTCGTTCCTGGCGAGTTCAAAAAGAAGACCACCATGACTGCATTCCCACCCTGCTACACCGCCCCGACCATGACTGTCTGCGGCTACCTCAGGTGCCGAACTGGCTACCGTAGCCGGCCTGACGCCCGCCACCAGCGGCTACTTCACCGGCTACTCGGATGCTATCGACCCCGCCATAGCCAACGTGTTCGCCACGGCCGCTTTCCGCTTCGGACAGTCAGATCCAGGTGTGTGACGTCATAGCCCGATCCAGGTGTGTGACACATCATAGGCGCATCCAGATGCGTGAGGTGATAGCCCGATCCAGGTGTGCGACATCATAGCCCGATCCAGGTGTGTGGCGTCATAGGCGGATCCAGGTGTGTGAGGTAATAGTCAGATCTAGGTGTGTGACGTAGTAGCCAGACTCGGGTGTGTGACATAATAATCAGATCCAGGTACAAAACATGTCATGCCAAGGAAGGTATGCACCTGCTCCCCACACGGACAGCCGTTGTGGGTATCCTCAGTGAAGTTGTTTGCACTACGTGACATTGAGGAGCGTGCATTGGGTTTGACTGGGCCACTTCCGAGTGACGAATGACGAAGACGATAACAACCAAATTGTTGGGCGCATACGTTGTTACATAAAGACCAGAAAAATCATCCACTAATCAGCAAAAACAAGGCCGTCCACTAATAAAAGTGGAATATCAAACGGTCCTTCACTCAAAGATGGATACCTATCGGCTTCAGTGGAGGAATATGATCATCTTTCACGCTTTGCCGGGACGAAGCAGGGACGTTCATTTTGCATGCAGTCATAAGAAACAGAGTCGAATATCCGTACGCTTTGGCAAGCGAACGTTCATAGGTTTTGTGTTATGAAGCCTCTGTGGGTTAGGCAATGATAGGCTATGCTGTGTTAGGTAGGTTGGTTAGGTTTGGGCAGGTTACGTTAAGTTAGGCTCGAGCAGGTTCGGTTTAGTTTGGATTGGTTTGGTTTGATTTGTTTTGGTTTTTAGGGTTGCCCATTGCCTTCATTTATTGTGCGCTCCCCCCCCAAAAAAAAAAATCAGTAATCAACACCCTGCGTGCCACCCGACCCCGTGTTCCCAACTGGGCGGCTTTATATTATCTTCCATCACCATTGCCTTGATACCCTGGCTCACGTCGTCTCAGGGCCTGATCAAACTGCTGGGCCCGTTCGGCAAGACGAAGAGCTTCACGCAGCTGCACCGCTTCTACTTCAACCCGACGCGGCTGTACCAGCCGACCCAGCTGGACAACCTGGTGCGCGGCCAGCTGAGCTCGTGCAGCAGAGCCGTCGACGGTCACCTGACCTCCCAGGTCAGCACAGGTCATGTCGCGTCGCGAGCTGGTGGAGCTGGTGCTGCTTGCTGCGTGGTGATGCTTTTTTGGTGGAGAAGTTCCCGGTCGTAGTGCCCTTGTCATGCTGAATTTTTGTTGTCGTAAATGGTCGTTGACCATTTACTGACTGGTCACGGTCGGTTCGCCAACAGACCGCGCCCACCTGTCAACAGACCACAGCCAATCTATCCTAAACCCATGCGTCAACAGACCAGGGATCACCTGTCAGCAGACCGCTAACCATCTGGCAGCACAGCCTGACTCACCTGGCGACAGACCACACCCACATGTCAGCAGACCACGACAAACCTGTCAACATACCATGCCACACATGTCAACATACCACAGCATGCCTGTCAACAGACCATCTTCACCTATCAACAGACCATGACACACCTGTCAACATACCAGGACACACATGTCAACATACCACGGCATCTGTCACCCATGCCTGTCAGCAGACCACGGACCACCTGTCACCAGATTACGGCGCACCTGTTCGAGGCCGACGGGGCGCCGGTCGGGCTCCACCTGGGCGCAATAAACGTGCAGCGTGGCCGCGACCACGGCCTGCCGGCCTACAACGTGTGGCGGCGCGCGTGCGGCCTGCCGCCGGCCGCCAGCTTCGCACACCTGCGCCGGCTGGTGCGCCAGCCCGGCCAGGTGGACCAGCTGCAGACGGTGTACAGGTGAGGCGACGCCGGACCCGTGGAGACGTGTGAGGTGTAAGCTTGAGTTGAGGCATAAGCAGACGGCATGAGTCCTATAGTAGGAGCGATATAATACTGTGAAATATACCAAAACGTACGTACTATATAATATATATATTATATATATATATATATATATATATATATATATATATATATATATATATGTACATGTTAAAATATCGGCTAAAAATTCACTAAAATATGTTAAGTTATCAAAGGTCACCACAATATATGCCAAGATAAAACAGATCACCACTATATATTCTAACATATACCACATCATGCGTGCTATTTTGGAGGTGCGTTGTAAGGCATGGAATATCATAATAATATGAGAATACAAAATAAGAATCACTACACTAGTGAATCGGCGAGCTGAGGGCGTCGCAATGCAGATGGAGATAGAATGCAAGCAGCGGTGAAAGCAGCTTACAAAAACGCGATAGACCATTCGGAGGCGCGTTCGCTGTTCTCTTCAAATCGCTTCCGTTCACCGAGTAGCAAGTGGTAAATCGCCCGCTCGCCTGACCGCGCGCGCCTCGACAGATCGGTGGACCACGTCGACTTGTACGTGGGCTGGTTGCTGGAGGCGCCGATAGATGGCGCCGTGGTCGGGCCGACCTTCGCCTGCCTGCTGACTGACCAATTCGTGCGGCTGAAGACCGGCGACCGGTTCTGGTACGAGACGGCCGACCCGCGGCTGCGCTTCACTCCCGGTGCGTGAACGGTCTGACGAGTGGGGCTTTGGCGGGGCCGGAGCGATGGTTGAGCTGGATGGTTGAGCTGGATGGTTGAGCTTGATGGCTGAGATGGACGTGGGGACGAGTAGTCCAGGGGTAGGTTGCCCGTCTCACAATCGAATGATTGTGGGTTCGAGTCTCGCATGCCGCTACTTTTCGCCCGCGTCCAATCGGCGTGAGATATTGCCGACGCTACATGACTCAACAGTCGACGTGTCGTAAAACCAACAACCACCGGTTGAGGTGAGTGATGGGGCCTGGGCGATGGTTGAGCTGTGATGGTTGAGCTGGATGGCTGAGCTGGATGGTTGAGCTGGATGGTTGAGTTGAGTGATGCCTGAGCGATGGTTGAGCTGGATGGTTGGGTTGAGTGATGGGGCATGAGCGATGGTTGAGCTGGATGGTTGAGCTGCGTGATGGGTCCAGAGCGATGGGTTCCCTGAATGCTAATCTCTGAATGTTACTCTCTGAATCATTTCGGCTCGTGCCGCACTGGAGGGCGGGCCCTGGGTCGTGCCGACCCTAGCTGACGGGGTATGTGTATGTTGTGCCACGATACGTCCACTATGTGTGAGTGGGATCACCACCGAGGTGATGTTGAAACTTCGCGCGCCGCCAGACAGATGTATGTACCACCGATGCATATTTCAGCATTAAGTTTCTCAGAACTAGTCCGAGCCGCAAATGACAATGCGTCATTTGGTGCACTGTTCATTCTCAGACCAATCGGAGCTAGGGTACTTCATTTTACATTTTTGCCATTTCATGTCATACATTTTCTTCCACGCATTTAGGCATTATTTGCTACCACGTGATGCGGGTTGTCAGCCACTATTTTCACACCGAATTCGAACTGCAGTGAATGCCGAACAAAATTGATCGGACTTGGTCCAGCTGGAGCCAGCCTGACAAGACGTGACCGGACATGACGTGACCTGACCTGACATGACCTGACGTAGCGTGACCTGATGTGGAATGACGTGACCTGACGTGACCTGACATTACCTGACGCGACCTGGCATGACGTGGCATGACCTGGCGTGACGTGACGTGACCTGACCTGACGTAACGTGATATGACGTGACGTAAACTGACGTGACCTGACATGACCTGGCATGACGTTACCTGACGTGACGTGACCTGACATGACGTGATCTGACGTGGCGGACCGACGTTTCCAGAGCAGCTGCAACAGCTGCGGAAAACAAACCTGGCTCGCGTGCTCTGCGACACCTCGGACAACGTGAGGGAAGTACAGCCGCGGCCGCTGCTGCTGCCATCTAGCGACAACCTTCCACAACCGTGCGGCAGTGTAACGCTACCTGTCGTCGACCTGTCGTACTGGGAGGAGCCGGCTCCATGACATGCACACCGGCCACATTGACAACGACAATGTGGTAATTCAATGCGAAATACTGAACGCGCTGCTATTGGTCGGTGCGGGTAGGCGTGCATCGGTGATTGGTTGGTTTGATAGGCGGGCGGCTGCAATTGGCTGTTGCGGATAGGAGCATTAACAGTGAGATTCCCCCCCCCTTTCACGCGACATTTGGAACAATTTGTGCCCCAGTGCTCCGGTTATCCATTGATTTAACGATACAAACAAACTTTGGCAGCTTTGTTTGCTTAGCATGCCTGTCGTTGGTTGCGAAGGTTGACCTGAAGCTTGTTGGCACTCGCTTTTAGAGCGGGACATTGTCCAGAAGATAAACGCAGGCTGCATTTGCAACGAAGCTGTTTATAGACGAGCACCTCTCAATCTTGGACGTATGTTTGTAGCTGCCCTGCTCGACGAAACCGTAATGCTGTATCATATATCATAATCAGCGACACATGTTCCAGTCCCAAATACCAGTTACGTTGGCATCTGTGGAAAATCAATGCTGACATAGGCATCAGTGTGGTACTCGGCGCGTGTAAAAATGCATCGGCTGCATTCCGGGGAGTTATTTAAGGATACTGTTCGAGAGTAATGCATTAATAGGCATGAGAAAGAGACTTCATATTATTGTCACCATTGCAATAGTTCGCGATATTATCACTACGTTGTTCATCTTGCTTGCTGGATCTTGATTGCGTGATCTTGCTTAGAGTCCCCTGGCGCTGGTTGCTATCGTGGGCGTGTCTGGATACATTAGTTGTGCTGTGAAAATGTCGTCAATTGCATCGTTACATAGTGTGGTATGATTTATAATATAGAATCGCTGAGGAAATGAACGACGTATGCGAGAGGTTTGTTCAGATGCGTTGTGCAATTATGCGAGTCGTCTGCGAAAAAGTCGCAGAAAAAGCGACTTGCTGTTCCCACGTGTTGTGCCAACCGTGAGAAACTTGTGTCAACAGCACAAACAATTCACTATTCAACCTGCCCACATCGTTTTCGCAAAATAAAGCGAGATTTCAGGCGCATTCCAGCTCATTCGAGGCGTACGAACTGCCGGTGTAATTATTGCCTTCCATATAAATAGCATGCAATTAATTAACTCTTCATGCAATTATTGCCTTCCGAACCTTTCAAAGTCTGCTCCATTTTTTTCTCGCGTCACAGCATGCACATGCAACCAGTGCTACGTATCGCTGCAGCACCAGCTGCAGCAGACAGCTGGAACAGAAAGCCGCAGCAGACAGCTGCAACAGACAGCTGATCATGCCCGTCCTCTGTGTATCTCGGTGCCGCTTCCGTCTCAAGCCCGAACTCTGGAATCCCCTCATCACCAGTGTGCAGTGACAAGTCCGAGCTCTGGCATCAACATCTAGACCTGGATCACTACATCTAGACATAACTAACGTTTCCTCTTTACCCGCCGCTCTGCACCAGACACTGCTCTGCACCAGGTCTATTGCTGTCGGTCTTCCTCACCCAGCTTCCCGATCATGTTTTTCATCGCCAAGCTTCCTGATCATATGCTTCCTCGCCCAGCTTCCCGTTCATGTTCTTCCTCTCACAGCTTCCTGTCAATGTACCGTTCCTTCTTCACACTGCCTTTCATGAATGCCGCAGCGCGGCTTCGTCTCCTCTATACTTACCTCATACCTGCCACCATCTTCCCATGCCTTATGTTGTGCCTGATAGCTTTTCTATATCTCTCTCTTTCTCAGTCAGTTTCTTAAATACGAACATACCACACGCACTGTCCACGTATCCCGGTGTCAAGCAGACATTACTTTCGGCTGCTTGGCACAGTCTCCACTTCACTTCACATTCTCTTCCGTATCACGTATCCCCTTCCTTCACGCATCCCTCCACCCTCATTGGCTCCCCCTGCATATTCTTGTGTCTCCCATGCCTGCACCCCTCACGAATTCCATGCATTCCTCCTGGATTCCATGCATTCCTGCATTCCTGCACCCATCGCTGGCTACCCTCGCGCATACCTTCGCCTCCGCATACATTCCCACATTCCTGCACCCATCGTTGGCTCCCCTCGCGTTTCCTTCGCGTCTCCGTAAAATTCCCACATTCCTGCACCCATCGTTGGCTCCCCACGCGTTTCTTTCGCGTCTCCGTACATTTCCGCATCCCCGCACCCATCGTTGGCTTCCCACGCGTTCCCTTCGCGTCTCCGTACATTCATGCAATCTGCACTCCTCTCTGGCGTGTCCCTTCGCATTCTTCTTCATCCATGCATTCTTCCACCAGTCGCACATCTGGATGCCATTCACCCTGCCCCCCGCCGCCGCTCAGGTGTCACTGCGCCAGAAGCCCAGGCCAACGGCGGGAATGTCGTCGCAGGGCGTCAGCTTGTTGGTCTCCGACTGGGCGACGAAGGCGTCCGGCTGGACGACGGAGATGGTGTCGACGTTGTAGCAGAGCACGCGCGCCCAGCTGATGCGTCGCAGCTGCTCCAGCTGCGCGGCGCCGACGCACGGCGTGCCCGCCATTTTTCGGAGCCGATTTACGCGCCGAACTCTCCATCATACAAAGATACATCACGTACAGATACATACAGATACATACAGATACATGCACATACATGCATACATTATATGCGGCCTGTCGCCAGCCCAAGGTGGATCCGAAGAGGATGTGAGGATCCGATGTGTGCATAGTGCCCCTGCTCGTTATTTCGAGCTATGCCACCTTTCTTTATCCCAAGTATTCCCTTTCACCGCTAATCCTGCCCGTCAATGGCTGGGTAACTGCTCCGTGTCTCTGCTAAGGCCACCACAGTATTTCTATGCATAATCTAATATATTTATATTTATATACACCGCATCACATTACGCCCACGCACTGCTTACATACACACTACTCGCAATCTCCCACCTCTCCATTCTTGCACGCGACATACTTCTTCCTCATGCATACCTACATACTCTGACCTTCTATACTAGGCATGCGACGTAGGCGCCACCGGCCGTGTCACACATACCGCACACATCACATAGTCTAATTGCCCCCCCCCATTTAATACGTGTCGCTCCATTCAACAGTGAATTAGGTTGAGGGGGAAGTAGCTGTGATTGGAAATATGCCGGTTTGGAAGAAGGAAATCATGGCAGACCGATGACACTGACATGTTTGTTGCTCGGCGGGCCTCTTCGGTCGTCTCGACGCTGGCTGAGCTGAGCTCCGTCCGTGCGTGAGGGGCTGCCAGAGTGAGTGTCCCCGAGCGAGAAGGTCCCAGAGCGAGCGTTTTCTCTGTGCCTTCCAGTTTTCTTCGATTTGACCCGTCTCCTCCACTCTTTTGGCCACTCCCAGGGCTCCGGATTGTGCTGTTTTTCTTGATTCGTGGGAGTGCATTTTTGCATTCCCTTTAGGCCGTGTATGTTGTGAAATCGCCTATGGCCGTCAGGACGGTCTGCCGTGGTCTATAACTTTCACCGGGCCAACGACCTCACACCTGGATGGGGACCCAACCTTCTGTTTTGGCCCAGATGCGAGGCTGATGGTGTTTTTTTTCATGCCGCCTTTGAACGCGACACGTACTGCGGGTCGGGTTCGGCGGTGTTTCAATTGCATATGAGAGGGGAGGGAGAAGGTGGCCGGGATCTGGTCGGACGTCTTGTTGCCTGGTCGGATGGGAAAATATTGAAAGCTTTGTACCGAAAGAATGTAAGCTTCTACTAGTCCAAGTCCAAGTCCAAGTCCAAGTCCAAGTCCAAGTCCAAGTCCAAGTCCAAGTCCAAGTCCAAGTCCAAGTCCAAGTCCAAGTCCAAGTCCAAGTCCAAGTCCAAGTCCAAGTCCAAGTCCAAGTCCAAGTCCAAGTCCAAGTCCAAGTCAAGTCCAAGTCCAAGTCCAAGTCCAAGTCCTAAGTCCAAGTCCAAGTCCTAAGTCCAAGTCCAAGTCAAGTCCAAGTCCCCGCGCCCGAGCACCCCGGGCACGCGGCACCCGGGCCGTCTGGCGCTCGCCGATAGACGGCCGCCGGTCGCTGCCGCTCCCGGCTGCCGTCTATCGCTCGCTGGCCGCGCCCGAGCACCCCCAGGCACGCGGCACCCGGGCCGTCTGGCGCTCGCCGATAGACGGCCGCCGGTCGCTGCCGCTCCCGGCTGCCGTCTATCGCTCGCTGGCCGCGCCCGAGCACCCCCAGGCACGCGGCACCCGGGCCGTCTGGCGCTCGCCGATAGACGGCCGCCGGTCGCTGCCGCTCCCGGCTGCCGTCTATCGCTCGCTGGCCGCTCCAGCCCCCCGGGCACCCGGCACCCGGGCCGTCTGGCGCTCGCCGATAGACGGCCGCCGGTCGCTGCCGCTCCCGGCTGCCGTCTATCGCTCGCTGGCCGCGCCCGAGCACCCCGGGCACCCGGCACCCGGGCCGTCTGGCGCTCGCCGATAGACGGCCGCCGGTCGCTGCCGCTCCCGGCTGCCGTCTATCGCTCGCTGGCCGCGCCTGAGCACCCCGGGCACCCGGCACCCGGGCCGTCTGGCGCTCGCCGATAGACGGCCGCCGGTCGCTGCCGCTCCCGGCTGCCGTCTATCGCTCGC